>CM060413.1:95601303-95751984 GCA_030545235.1 Helianthus tuberosus
TGCATGCTCACATAGGACTGGACAAGGCCTTAGTGACTCAATAACAATGATAGACTATGTATAAATAGTGTATTTAGATTTCAAGACGATGTAATTATTCAATGTTTAATAAAACGAAACACTCTTTGGTATCCATGGTTATGAAACATTAATTCTGTTACAACACGCCTCGATGTTTCCGCCACGTTTTGTTGTTTTACGTGGTCGGGGTGTGACACACTGAGATGAGCATGCAAATTGCCTTATTATTATGGGTGCACACATAATAATAACGTGAGGTGCATGTAAGTCCCAGTGAGTCTTAACGAGTGTGAGAAGGGTTCTGCCCTATTGTGTGTAAACTTGGTAGTACGTAGATATCAACGTGATACTTGACCTTTACCTCATTTCGACTCTTAAATTTGTTCATTTCCATATATAGAATCATGAGTGGACGAGGACATGGACGTGGTAACATCAACATGACTCAAGCTGAGTTAACAAATCTGATAAACACACGTGTGGCTGAGGCTTTGGCAGCCTACCAAGCTGGTACGAAATGTGCCAAACACTCTTTAATCTTGTGCCGCGTACACGACTCTTACCCCTGTAATGTGTTTTCTTTCGTCTAATAGGTCAGCAAAACCAAAACAATCCACCTGCTTGTACGTTCAAGATGTTTATGGATTGTAAGCCACAGACCTTCACCGGGACTGAAGGGGCTGTGGGACTCTTGAGATGGTTCGAGAAAGCAGAGTCCGTGTTTGCTATATGTAACTGTCCCGCTGGGGACAGAGTGAAATATGCTGCGGGTACCTTGGCGGATGGTGCCCTAACGTGGTGGAATGCCCAAGTGCAGTTGCTGGGCATCGAGGCAGCGAATGCCACAACTTGGGATGATTTTAAAGAACTGATCAGGGAGGAGTATTGTCCTCGGGATGAGGTCCAGAAGTTGGAAAACGAGTATTATGACTTGAAGATGGTAGGATCTGAAGTCGAAGCGTATGTGAAGCGATCGTATGAACTGGCCGACATGTGCCCGAATTTGTCCCGGCCTATGTCTCGGAGGATTGAGTTATTTATCAAGGGGCTGCCTCCGCGTGTGAAGAGTTTGGTCACTGCAGCCCATCTCAATGATTTGACACAGATTGTCCGTTTGACCCACAAGATTGTGGATCAAGAGGTAGAGAGTAACTCGTTACCACCGCGTGTTTCAACCACTACTGCTGCTGCACCCACTGCCACTACGTCCGCTAATGATAACAAGCGGAAGTGGAACGATTACGACAAAGCATCTAGTGCGGGTCAGACTCAGAAAAGGCCAGACAATAATAGCAATCGCAGCATCAGCCAGTCGTCTTCTGTCAATCAAGGCCAGGGAGGTAGCCAAAGTCAGGGTTCGTATGTAGGGAGGAAGCCACGGTGTAACAAGTGTGGCTATCATCATTTCGGGCAGTGTGGACGGATATGTAACAGGTGTGGTAAAGCGGGCCACGAGGCCAAAGATTGTAGGGCCCCACAGCCCAAACACCAGCAGCAACAGAACCAGCAGAACCAGAGACAGCAGGGACAACCACCTCAGCAGAATCAGGGCTTCAGAAAGGGGTGCTATCAGTGTGGTGATGAGGGTCACTTTAAGCGGGATTGCCCTCAGTTAAATCAAAACGCTAACGACAACAACCGCCCGAATAACAACAATGCTGGGAACAACAACAACAATGGCAACAATGGGGGTAATGGTGCTCGGGGCAGGGTGTTTCAGCTTGGAGCTGGGGATGCTAGGAACGACGGCAATGTCGTGACTGGTACGTTTTCTGTGAACAACCTTATTGCTTCTGTGTTATTTGATTCTGGTGCCGATTGGAGTTATGTGTCCCTAGAGTTTAGTCAGCGATTAGGGTTAACTCCAACACCTTTAGAGGTTAAGCATGTAGTAGAATTAGCCGATGGTAAAACGATAGAAGCTTCACATGTTCTTTTCGGGTGTAAACTAGATCTCGTGGGTCAAGTGTTTGATATTGACCTCCTTCCTGTTACCCTTAGTAGTTTTGACGTAGTGGTTGGTATGGATTGGTTGTCTAAACACCAAGCTGAGATTCTGTGTAAGGAAAAGATTGTACGTATCCCTCTCCCTGATGGAGAGTCATTATCAGTTCAAGGGCATCGTAGTGGGACGATGGTTGGTATTATTTCAGCTATGCAAGCGCAGAAAGGTCTACGAAAGGGGTATCCTTCTATTCTAGCACTAGTTACTGATACTCCGTCTGAAGAAAGAAAGATCGAGGATCTGCCAGTAGTACGTGAATTCGCTGATGTGTTCCCTGAGGAGCTTCCTGGTTTACCTCCTCACCGTCAGGTAGAATTTCAGATCAATCTTGCTCCAGGAGCAGCTCCAATTGCTCGTGCTCCTTATCGTCTAGAACCTGGAGAGTTGCAAGAGCTGTCTAACCAGCTGCAAGAGTTATTGGACAGAGGCTTTATTAGACCCAGTTCTTCGCCTTGGGGAGCCCCGGTCTTATTTGTGAAGAAGAAAGACGGGTCCTTTCGCATGTGCATTGATTATCGGGAACTCAACAAGGTGACTATTAAGAACCGTTACCCATTGCCACGCATTGACGACTAGTTTGACCAGTTGCAAGGGTCAAGTTATTATTCGAAGATCGACTTAAGATCAGGCTATCATCAGGTGAGAGTCCGAGAGGAGGATGTTTCGAAAACGGATTTTCGAACGTGTTATGGGCACTATGAGTTTTTGGTTATGCCGTTTGGGTTGACGAACGCGCCAGCAGTCTTCATGGATCTCATGAACCGTGTATGCAAGCCGTACCTTGACGATTTCGTTATAGTATTCATAGATGACATCTTGATCTACTCGAAGAGCAAGGAAGATCACGAGCGACACCTACGTCTCATTTTGGAACTCCTGAGAAAGGAGCAGCTCTATGCGAAGCTTTCTACGTGTGACTTCTGGATTCGGGAGGTACACTTTCTTGGGCACATTGTTAATGAATTGGGGATACACGTGGATCCTGCAAAAGTTGATGCTGTTAGAAATTGGGCGGCACCAAAGAATCCTTCGGAGGTGCGACAATTTCTTGGTCTTGCTGGGTACTATCGCAGATTTATTAAAGACTTCTCGAAGATCGCTCAACCTCTTACTTCATTGACACAGAAAAGCGTTATATACTCTTGGGGAACGAAACAGGAAGAGGCTTTCCAACTGTTGAAACAGAAACTCTGCAGTGCGCCAATTTTGTCTCTACCTGAAGGTACTGAAGATTTCGCGGTATACTGTAATGCATCTATTCAGGGTCTCGACTGCTTGTTGATGCAACGCAACAAGGTGATAGCTTACGCCTCTCGCCAGTTGAAGGTTCACGAGAGGAATTATACGACACATGATTTGGAGTTGGGCGCTGTAGTATTTGCGCTCAAGATCTGGAGGTATTACCTGTACGGTACTAAATGCACTATTTATACCGACCACAGGAGCCTTCAGCATATTTTCGAACAGAAGGACTTGAATATGCGACAGCGTCGCTGGATGGAACTTTTAAACGATTATGACTGTTCAATCAAGTATCATCCAGGAAAGGCCAACGTTGTAGCTGATGCCCTCAGCAGAAAGGAATCAAAAACCAAAGCGTGTTCGCGCTCTGCATCTCACCATTCATTCTAACCTACCCGATCAGATACGTTCTGCATAAACCGAAGCACTGAAAGAGGAAAATATCGAAGCTGAATACTTAAGGGGCATGGAAAAGCAACTCGAGAAGAGATCAGACGTCATTTACTACTTCATGGAGCGTGTATGGATTCCTTCGTTCGGTGACCTTAGAGAACTTGTGATGGAAACTTCAGAAAGGATCGTGCAGATCAGGAACCGTATGGCAGCAGCGCGCGACCGTCAGAAAGCTACGCTGATAAGCGTAGGAAACCTTTGGCATTCGAAGTCATTGATCGTGTTATGTTAAAGGTCTCACCCTGGAACGGTGTGGTGCGTTTTGGGAAGCGCGGCAAGCTAAACCCTCGTTATGTAGGGCCATTCAAAATTCTGGAGCGAATTGGTAAAGTGGCCTACAAATTGGAGTTACCTGCTGAGTTGGGTAACGTTCATGATGTTTTCCACGTATCGCAACTCAAGAAGTGTTTGTCAGATGAAACACTGGTCGTACCGTTTCAAGAACTGAAGATTGATGACAAACTGCAATTTGTTGAGGAACCAATAGAAATTATGGACCGGGAGGTCAAAGTTCGTAAGCACAGTCGTATTCCAATTGTGAGAGTTCGTTGGAACTCACGACTGGACCAGAGTTCACGTGGGAGCGTGAAGACCAGATGAAGCTTAAGTATCCACATTTGTTTCCTAACGACAAGTCCAAGTCAGACAAAGCTAAGTCTGCTACAACTAGTGAATTTCGGGGCGAAATTCCCATTCAAGTTGGGGATGATGTGGTACCCGTGGAAAACCCACAGTCATCCTGAGTTACTATCGTGCTGTTTTGGGATGCTTATCAAATTTCGGGACGAAATTTCTTTCAAGTTGGGGATGATGTGACAACCCGATATTTCAAGGCCTTCCCGTTTGCTTATCATTGATCACGCAATCCTGTTTATTGCATCATTTTCATAACTGTGAACGATTAAGAATTTATGTGAAGTGATTTATGTTTAATAACTATTGTTTAAAACTTGAGTTTAATGCTTAATAGAAACTTAGTGTGTTAATAACTATAGACGAAACATGGGCCTTTCACCAAACTTAAGTTTCGTCATCTAGGGGCTCAGAAGGAGAGAGTTTCGCCACAAGGGGGTTGGGCCCAGAATCAGTTGTGGCCCAATGGCCTGTTTTACCTATTTAAACGAGGTTGAGGGTTACGAGACATTTTCTTATCAAACCCTAACCAACTGTTAGTAGTGCGTCGGCAGTTTCACTCTTGCGAGTCCTTCCCTTCAATCAATCGTTCGACCTTGGGGTTAGTAATGCTAATTACTAGATTGTTTGCTGAGTATTGATTGATGATTGTCACGTGTTTTCTGTGATCTGTGTTTAATGATATTGTTCATGTGAATGAATATAGTCCTAGTAATGATTATTTGTACGATCGATTAACATGAATGGTCTTGATGATTTTGGATTATTAATAAAAGAGTGTTGGTAATCATGTGAAATGCTGGAAGTCGATATCAGTGGGTTATTCGGTTCAATATAATTGAAGGCACATGGCCCATATGAGATTTAATAGTGTTGGTAATCATTTAGAGTTGTTAACTTTGAAATTAGACTTTGAAATTAGAATGACGGCCACGTTTAATAGTCATCTTGATGTCATAAATCCATGTGCACACCTAGGTAAATGACAGCCATGTTTAATTGTGATATTGAGTGCATGAATTCATGTGCACATGTAAGGAGATGGCGGCCATGTGTGTGGGTGTAGCCTCAATTTGATCAACCATGTGCACATCTTGAATATATTGTCAAAATAGTCAAAGGCATTAATGTTAAGTGAATTAAGTGATGAAATGATGTTTTGGTTTTGTTGGAATTGGAATCTGTGCATGTAGATTATAGGATTGATAATTCTTATGTTTCATAAATTGGTGACTATGACAACTTGGGTAATGAGTCATGATCTTGATTTCAACGATGGTATTATAATAACCAACAGAATATGAATAGGCACAATATGAGTTGAGAGGGTTAACTTTGCTGATGAATAATGTGTTAAGGAACTTATGATACATACTGCTACTGATGAATGATGTATAACACACATGACTGTGAGCACTGTTGCAATGCATGTATATGAGTTGTAGGAATTGTATGATATGAGCTGTATAACTACCGTGTTGCGTGTAATGTGCATTATGACTATACATGAACGTAAACTGATTTCGAGTACTTGAATACAATAGGGTGTGACTGTTTAAGTGTGAACGAGTAGTTAATCTTACCGAGCAAACCAATGTGAGTTCACTGCACTTTTCTTAGCATGCGTCCCGGTGGTTTGGGACATCTGGTAAACGTTTCTAAAGGGAATACTGGGTAAACTGTTATTTGGGATGTTGGTTATTGAACACAGAATCGATCATCTACCGTGTTGCCTGTAAGGCAATGGGGTAACTAGTTGATAGCGCTATTAGGTTTGACACCCTCACACCGGGCCGTAAGGACGGGCGTGATCTAGTTACCTGGACATCATTACCAATGCTTGGTTAGGGGCATTGGGGTTGGGCACACTCCCAGGTTATATTGGGCACACTCCCATGGTATATATTGGACACACTTCCAGTATATAAGACTCTCCTACGTTAATAAAAATCCCAAAACGAAACGATGAGTTGACTTAACAGATATCTGGTAACTACACACGTTAATAAAACCTTGAACTCACCAGCGTCGTCTGACACACTTGTCTGCATGCTTGCAGGTCGCTAGAATTCGTGACGTGGACTTGCTATCTGGGAGTGCTGGAGTGGTCATGGATCGAGGCTCTTGGATTAACTTATAAGTGAAACGTTGATTTTGAACATTTACTATGAAATAATTGTTAAACGATTTACTATATGCTTCCGCTACACAACTCTTTGGGAGTAACCCTATGTTTGATATTTTCTATTGGTAATTCATGACATGTTTTATTTAAATATTTATCATTGGTTCAATGTGATTGGTGGCTCGAACTCTGATGAGTAACACACCTCGCGGAGTTCCCGCAGGTGGTATTTTGGGGGTGTTACAGAAGCTGATTGAACGATACTGCCACCTTGTACGATCAATGTCGATGTTGAGTATTACAAAAGATCGTGAAGAGTGGGTAGACAAGTTAGCCGATGCGTTACCGCAGAAAGAATGGGGAACGTAATTGATGATTCTGAAAAATACGGGTGTTTATGATGGGCTAACGATTTCACAGTTCATAGAAAAGATCGAGAGTCAGGATTTGGAACAACAGAAAATAGCTAGGATGAACAGTCCGAGTGGTCAACAGGACGTGAAGATGTACTATAAGGGTAGTATTCCTGTTCCAGAAGCTGAGAGAAGTCCGAAAATCCAGACTGCATTTAATGCTGGAGATTCTACAGAAAAAGTTGATCAGGGTTCATCAAACAGCAGCAATGGATTTTCATCATTTCCGAGTGTCAATCCTAAAGAGTCAAACACGAGTTTTCATTCTCAGAGCACTAAGACAGGAAATGGCTACGTGATTCAGTGCAACATCGCTCTAAATCTTCCAGAAGGTCAAAGTTTTTCTGAGGAAACTGCTAAAGACCACATGGCTCTACTTGGTTCTGTGTTACTCTCATATGAAGGTTTAATTGCTGGTCGGATCGGGAATCCTATGCTCACCAAAGAGGATTACGATCAGATAGATGCCGAAGAGATGGAATTAATGGATATCAAATGGTGTCTTGCTAGTGTTCTTAGACGTGCTGAAAAGTTCAAGACAATTACCGGGAGAAATGACTTTCTTGATGCTCATGTATCTACTTTAGGTTTTGATAAATCTAAAGTTACTTGTTTTCGATGCAGGGAGAAGGGCCATTTCAAGCGAGAGTGCAAGAATAGGGAAGCTAGTGGTGCTCAGAATCCGTTCGGAAAAGACGATTATTACCGGAAAGCCATTTATCAATAGGTTGGTCAACAACAAGATTCACAGACGGCTCATGGTAGGAAGATTGAGGATTCGAAGAGAGCATGTTTGGTGGATTTCAATTGGAGCAACTACATATCAACTGAAAGTAAAGAATGTTTAGTCGATCAAGATGATGAACGGCTACCTGAAGGCTTCAGCTGGGATATGTTTGTTGATGAAAAGGGTGATTTCAAAGCTTTCATCGCCAAGATTGTTAGAGAACCAGACATGTTTGCCACATGGATGAAGTCAATTGGTGAGATTGTGAAAAGTGTGGAGAAACAGTCTGTTGCATCTAACGAAAGCTCAGAAAGTGCTGATGAAGGTTCACAGAGTGCAGATGAGAGTGTGCAGAATGATGTTACTGCAGAAAAAGAAGTTGTATTTGATTAAACACCGTCAGATTCTGGATTATCAGATGCTAGTTCTGAAAAACCTGCTCAGTTTGATCAGTCACCTCCAGATGATAGCAGTAGTGATGATGAGGAAGAAAAACATATTAATGTTGCTAAAACTCATTTGTCTCTTGAAAGTTTTCATTTCTATTTTGCAGAACGCATGGAGAAGCTAAAGGAGAAACGAGCTGCTAAAGAACAACAACAAAGGATTACTAAAGAAGTTGAAAATGCTGCTGAGGAGATTGCTGAAAGTGAAAAGGTGATTGAAGAAGAAAAAGTGGTTGAAGTGGTTAAAACAATCGAAGTTGAAAAGATTGTTGAAGTTGTTAAGCCTTGCACGAAGTGTTTGGAAGCATGCAAGGAATGTGCAGCAAAAGATGACATAATTGCTGAGTATGAGAAGAAGAAGGAGCAGTTGCTGTTCAATCTTAACTATGTGAAAGAATCTTATGATGTCTTGAACAAAACAGTAACTGGTCTCCAAAAGACAAATTCAGAAAGAGAACAAGCACTAACGATGATGAATGCTGTTATGATGACAAAGCAAAAAGCTATAAACTTCTACATCGAAGAGAGTGCTAAATGGAAGCAAGAGTTGGAGACAGAAAAGATTGAGAATGAGAGAATTAGACGTTTATTGCAAAGTTATTCTAGTTCTGATTATCTCATTGATCGTATTTACCCAACTGTTGCAGGTATGGAAGCTTTTCAAGATGACAAGCCAAAGAAAAAGAAAGATACTGGTAAGAAACCGACTGTTAGCTATAACAAGTGTCCGCCTCCAATTTGGGAAGGGTATTCTCCTAGAAAACCAAACGAGGAGCAACTTGAAAAAGCAGTCAATATAAAGCTAAAAACCGACACAACTGACGTATTACCAGTAAACATTGACGTCACGTTTACCTCGTCTGACACTGATCATGAGTCTGAGTTAATAAAAAAGGTGGTCGATCAGGTGTTGGATACTGATGAGGAGTCCGAGTCAAAGTCTGAGTCTGGAGGGTCAAATTCGTCAGTCAACAGTCCAAAGTCGTCGGTTAAACAGTCTTACAGTAAAGAGTTTTTGTTATCAAAAGCAAATTTGGATGATGAAACATTTGAAGTCGCATACACTTTAAATGATTCTGACAAATTATACTCTGACAAAGAGTTTCCAATAAGAAGTGTTCGTTTTGACATGATCAAAAAGGTTTTCAAAATGACATAAATTAATATTTCTGAAATAAAAGATTTAAATCTTACCGAAAAACCTAAAAAATATACTTCAAGAGTTCAACAACGACTAAACAAGAAAAAGGGTTACAATTCTGGTTATGGATTTCAAAAGAAGCCAAACCAAAATCGTAGCTACAAAAAGAAAGGTCTTGGTTTTATTCCACCAGAAAATCATAAAAATATGAAAAATTCTAAAACAAAAACAGAATTTGTGTCAGGTGGAAGTTCAGAAGACGAACAGAAGAAACCGTTTTGGAGACAGTCAAACCAAGAGTTTCTTGCTGAGAGAAAGAAGAATGGAACTGGAGTGTTTCATTCAAGAGAGACTCTAACCTGTTACAGATGCAATGAAGCTGGTCATATTGCATGGAACTGTCCGAAAAATGCTAAGACAAAACAGGGAGTTTCTAACAAGTTGAAAGAAAAGGTTGTTGATGTTGAACCACCGACCGAAAAACTTAAAGTTTTTGAAAACTCAACTTATGAGGTTGGTGAGTGTTCTAAAAAGAATGTTTACAAACAGAAAGCTGAAAACAACCAAATGTGGATTGTTAAAAAGGTTAGTGAGAAAGTCGGCGATGAATCTGGTTCCACAAAGCTAGAAGAGCCACAGGTTGAAATGAAAATTTCAGTAAATGATGATGAGTTTCCATCACTGAAATTTGAGGAGGTTAAAAAGAAAGTTGGTAAAGTTGAAATCTCGAATCAGTTTTACAAAGAGAAAAAATGAATTTGATGTCGAGAAAACTTTTAATGGAAGTGTAAAGAAAATTTTTGGGAAAATGTTGAATGGGAAAGCAAAGGGGGTTAAGGATTTTTATGCGACTACAAAGGCAACTTACAACCCTACTATGCAAGAATTGAAAGCCATCAAGTCTGAGAAGACTTGGATGGAAGTTTGTTTCCCTTGATAGTCTACGGACTACGCCGGAGATCCCAAGTTTATATCGTGGATCAGGAATCGGCATCATTCATGTTTATTGAGTTTGAATGAAAGTTTTTGAAAATGTTTGAATGATTACAGGTGAAGGACTACGCCGGAGCTTCCAGGTTGGTAAGTGCGAAGCAGGAATCGGCATTTTGAGCTTACAATTGGTAAAATGGTTTATGTAGACGTGACATTCCTACAACTGGTATTGCTTGGTTGTATCTACAAGTGGTGTTGTGTGATTTACAAGTGGTTATTTTTACAATTGGTACAGAGGTTGCTGAACTGCAAATGGTAAATCAGGGACATTAAGTTGTACTTGATTTACTACATTCAGTTGAAAGACAAGATGATGAACCATATCCCCGCACTTAACAAGTGGTAAACCTACAAGTGGTAAAAACAAATTCATTTTCCGGAAAAATCATTTTAATTAAAACAAACTTAAGTGTTTTGAGATCTAAATGAGAAAATGGTTTGTGAAAGGGGGAGTTCTGATTGTTTATGCCTAGGGAATGGCGATTTGATGTGATTCGATGTCAGTTGTTAAGTTTTGTATAGTTTGTTTTACATTTCATGTTTCAAATGGGTCAAGAGTCTAGTTGTTCTCAAATTTCCTTTGAAATGTGTTTGCATTTTAGGGGGAGTAGAAAATATCAGAAAATCCAAAAACATTAGAAAATTTGAAAAAGACAAAACATGATAAAATAAAAAACGAGTTTCGTTGTGAAAAGAGGAAATGATAGTACATCAGTGGACTGTCACAACATGCTAAAGAATTGGAAAGTTAAAATGTGATAAACAATCTCACTGCGGATATGTCAGTAGATTTTTACACATTTAGTAAATTGTGACGAGATATAAACCTAAAATTTCAAACTTGCTTGTTCTGTGGGTTAACAACATCTTGAATATATAGGTAACCCCTGAAATCTTGTTTGAAAGGTCCCTTTTTTCTGAGATACTAGGTCTTTATGCTCAGTGATATCTGGGGTATTATCCCGGGACTTCTGCTGAATGGATGTTCTGACCTAGTCCCCGGATAATGCTTTTCGCAAAAGCTTGAAACATAGCATCGCCCTCAGCAAGCTGATGAAACAATAAAATTGATAGTCGCTGCTGTTGTAATCAAAAGATCCTCTAAAGGGGACACACCGAAAAGTCGAAGCCGTCATCTCTTAGCGTATACGGAAGTATCGACCTGAGCTCTCACGGCCCTTGCAATTCACCCCTGACAGATATCACCTGTGGTATACTCACCTGTAAGACTGAATATTGGGATCTGGATACGGGAGTATATTCAAGTAGTGGGACACACGGATAAGTTCAAGTCATTAAAACATTAACATTGTATCTCGGATCAATTGAACTTTGTGTGAAAATTTAAGTGGAAAAATATACTGACAATCTAGGTGAATTGTTTAGAACTTAAAATGTAATGCAGCTTAACGGTGTTTGTGACATGTCTCATAAACTGATATGATCCTTTTACGTAAACTCACAAAAATATTGTTTGTAAATATTTCATTTCTGCATTTTCTTGTTTTCTTCAAGTGGTGTCAGTTACTTTCTTTCAGAAAATCCAAAAAGATTTTGTGTGTGTTTTAGCATAAATTTTTGAAAAAGTCAAAAAGATTTTCGACAACTGATGTTGGAAAGCTGATTTTCAAAATTCCATGTGCTAAACATGATGACATTGTTGTGAGGGGGAATGTATATTGAACATCAAATGTGTTTTTAAACCAACAAGTGGTTCATCATAGAGAAAGTGTTTTGAGAGAGAGTCGGTGTTGGTGCATATTTTTATGAGAGGGAGTCATCTGATTATATCAGCGTGTTGGTGCATATAAATTGTTAAATTTAGAAAATTTACTTTTAGGTTAAGAATGTGCAGGATTAGCCAGGTTTCGATCTTGAACCTGAAGATAGAGTGCTAGGTTACGATACCTGAGGACTCTGATTGAGGAAAGCCAGGCTGATCGATTCTGAAGATTATGTGGACAGAACTAGAGCCAAGTTTCAATCCTGGAAATTGAAGACTCTGTAGTTTAAGCCAGGTTTTGATTCTGAGGTGAAAGTTAAAGCCAGTCAACAAGCTTGAACATGTGAAAGCCAGACAATGATCCTGAAGCAGATATTGCTGAAGAACAAAGAAATGCCAGCAAATCGAGAGGGGGAGTCTGAAGATATTCAAGCAGATACTGTTAAAAGAAGAGTCTGTTGAAGAAGATAGAAAGAGAGAAGCCCAGAGACTGATCAAGACTGAAGAAGTGAAGACATGAAGTTGTCAAAGACTCGATGGACGACTCGTCAACATCTGAGGGGGAGTCTGTTGGTGCACTACATCTGTTGACTTCGTCTTGGATCGAGTCTTAGATTGCATTGTATAGATTAGGGCATGTTTTACGAGAAAATAGGAGAATATATGTGTTTTAGGTCATGATTTCGCTCATAGGGTCTTAAGCAGAAGATTTCGCTTATATGTACATATGGGGTTTCGCTCTTATGGACATGTGACATAAAAGCGAAATTACCAACACTATATATAGGGTCACATAGGCGAAATCAGTTATCCATTCCTTGTATTCCATCCCGAGGTGCTGCCGGTGTGAAGACTGCATGTAATTGAGTTCTAATCAATACAATTAGCAGTTAAATTGAAGAATCAGCTGTTTCTACCTTTGTTTCTTGTTATTCCGCACCTGAAACAGAGTAAAGCTCCTCTGAACGACTCATTCGGGTCAGATCGCGATCCTACACAAATGATGCTCAGAATCCATTCGGAAAAGACGACTACTATCGGAAGGCCATATACCACCAGGTTGGTCAGCAACAACATCAAGAACCACAGGTGGCTCATGGGAGAAAAGTGATCGAGGATTCAAAGAGAGCATGTCTGGTGGATTTTAATTGGAACAAATACATATCACCCGAAAGCAAAGCATGCCTATTCAATCAAGATGATGAAAGGCTACCTGAAGGCTTTAGCTGGGATATGTTTACAGATGAGAAAGGAGATTTTAAAGCATTCATTGCTAAGATTGTGAAAGAACCATATATGTTTACCACATGGATGAAATCTATTGGTGAAACTGTGAAGTCTGTTGCATCGGATGAAAGCTCACAGAGTGCAGATGAAAGTTCACAAAGTGATGAAAGTTCAGAAAAAGATGTTATTTTTGATCAAACACCATCTGATTCTGGTTTTTCGGATGATAGTTCTGATAAATCTGTAGAGTTTGATCAATCACCATCTGACGACATCAGTGATGATGAGGAAGAAAAACATATTAATATTGCAAAATCTCATCTTTCTCCTGAAAGTTTTCATTTTTATTTTGCAGATCGCTTGGAGAAGCTGAAGAAGAAACAAGCAGTAAATGAACAAACTCAAATGAAATATGAAAGTGTTGTTCAAAATGATGAAGTTAAAAGTGTTGCTGAAGAGATTGTTGAGGCTGAGCAGGTGAGTGCAGCAGAACAGGTGACTGAAACTGAGAAAGTTGTTGAAATTGAGAAGATAATCGAAGTTGAAAAGATTGTAGAAGTCATCAAGCCATGCCAAAAGTGTTTGGAGACTTGCAAAGAATGTGTAGCTAAAGATGAGAAGCTGGCAGAGTTTAAGAAGATGAAGGAACAATTACTGTTCAATCTCAACTATGTGAAGGAGTCTTATGACGTTTTGAACAGAACAGTAACCGGTCTTCAAAAGACTAATTCTGAGAGAGAAGACGCTTTGACGATGATGAATGCTACGATGATGTCAAAGCAAAAAGCAATCAATCATTACATTGAAGAAAATGCTAAGCTGAAGCAAGAGTTGGAGAAAGACAAAATTGAGAATGAGAGGATCAGACGTTTATTACAAAGTTATTCTAGTTCTGATTATCTTATTGATAGAATTTATCCGACTGTTGCAGGTTTCAAAGCATTCAAAGATGACAAGCCAAAGAAGAAGGATACTGGTAAGAAACCGACTGTTAGCTATAACAAGTGTCCGCCTCCAATCTGGGAAGGTTATTCTCCCAGAAAACCAAATGAGGAGCAAGTCGAAAAAGCAGTCAATATAAAGTTAAAAACAGATACAACTGATGATTTACCAGAAAACATTGACGTTACTTTCACATCGTCTGACACTGATCATGAGTCTGAGTTAATTAAAAAGGTGGTCGATCAGGTGTTGGATACTGATGAGGAGTCTGAGTCAAAATCCGAGTCTGGAGGTTCATGTCCGTCAGTCAACAGTCCGAAACCGATGGTTAAAAGGGTTTATAGTAAAGAGTTTTTGTTATCAAAATCAAATTTGAATGATGAAACATTCGAAGTTGCGTACACTTTGAATGATTCTAACAAATTATACTCTGACAAAGAGTTTCCAATAAGAAGTGTTCGATTTGATATGATCAAAAAGGTTTTCAAAATGACAGAAATTAACATTTCTGAAATAAAAGATTTAAATCTTACTTAAAAACCTAAAAAATACACTTCAAGAGTTCAACAACGTTTAAACAATAAAAAAGGTTACAATTCGGGTTCTGGTTTTCAAAAGAAACCAAACCATAATGGTAGCTTCAAAAAGAAAGGTCTTGGTTTTACACCACCTGAAAATTATAAAAATGAGAAAAATTCTAAATCAAAAACAGAATTTGTTTCAGGTGGAAGTGCTGAGGAAGAGCAGAAGAAACCATTCTGGAGACAATCAAACCAGGAGTTTCTTGCTGAGAAGAAAAGGAATGGAACTGGAGTGTTTCATCCAAAAGAAACTCGAACCTATTTCAAATGCAATGAAGCTGGTCACATTGAATGGAATTGTCCAAAGAATATCAAGACAAAACAGGGAGTTTCTGAAAAACTGAAAGAAAAAGTTGTTGATATTGAACCACCAACTGAAAACTTCAAAATTTTTGAAAATTCAATTCATGAAGTTGGTGAATGTTCGAAGAAAAATCTTTACAAAAAGAAAGCAAAAGACAACCAAGTGTGGGTTGTTAAGAAAGTTGTTGAGAAAGTCGGCGATGATTCTGGTTCCACAAAGCCAGAAGAGCCACAAGTTGAGGTTAAAAAGGAAAAATTTGTGACTTCAGAAGATGATGTTGAAATTCCATCTTTGAAGTTTGAAGATTTTAAGCAAAAAGTTGGTAAAGTTGAGATATCAAATCAATTCTTTTCTGATCAGAAGGAATTTGATGTTGAGAAAACATTCAATGGGAATGTTAAGAAGATTTTTGGGAAAATGATAGACGGGAAAGTGAAAGGGGTTAAAGATTTTTACGCAACTAAAAAGGCAACATATAACCCGACTGAACAAGAGTTGAAAACATCCAGGGTTGGTAAGACCTGGGTGGAAATTCTCTTTCCCTGAACATCAGGACTTCGCCGGAGATCCCTAGTTTGTAATCGTGGATCAGGAATCGGCATCATTCATGTTAAAATTATTTGTATGAAAGAATTTTGAAAAAAGTGTTTAAATTTTACAGGTTGAAGTACTACGCCGGAGCTTCCAGGTTGGTAAGTGTGAAGCAGGAATCGGCATCCTGATTGGTAAAATGGTTTGTGTAGAGGTTTATTCCTACATGTGTTTGATGTTGTGGATATTTTTACAAGAGGTACAGAGGTTGCATACATGCAAGTGGTAAATCAGGGACATTAAGTTGTACTTGATCTGCTACAAGTGGTTGAATGAACAAGATGATGAACAAATCCCTACAAGTGATAAAATCAACTAAACTCATTTTCCGAAAAAATCATTTTGATTAAAACAAACTTAAGTGTTTTGAAATCTTAATGAGAAAATGGTTTGGTGAAAGGGGGAGTTCTGATTGTTTATGCCAAGTGAATGGCGAATTGAGGTGATTCGATATCGGTTGTCAACTTTCTGTATAGTTTGATTTAAATTTGTTTCTACTTAGTGGGTCAAGGTCTTGTTTTTGTTTTCAATTTTCGTTAATATGTTTGCATTTTAGGGGGAGTAGAAAATTTCAGAAAATACAAAAACATTGGAAAATTTGAAAAAGTAAAAAACATGATAAAATTCAAAAACGAGTTTTGTTGTACAAAAGAGGAAATGATAGTACATCAGTGGACTGTCACAACATGCTAAAGAATTGGAATGTAAAATGTGATAAACAATCTCACTACGGATATGCCAGTAGGTTTTTACACATTTAGTAGATTGTGGCGAGATATAAACCTAAATTCAAACTTGCTTATTTTGTGGGTAACAACTTCTTGGATATATGGGTAACCCCCGAAATCTTGTTTGAAAGGTCCCTCTTTCTGAGATACTAGGTCTTTATGCTTAGTGATATCTGGGGTATTATTCCGGGACTTCTGCTGAATGGAAATACTGACCTAGTCCCCGCATAATACTTTCTGCAAATGCTTGAAAAAGCGCAGCCCTCAGCAAATTGATGAAACAATAAAATTGATAGTCATTGCTGTTGAAACAAAAGATCCTCTAAAGGGGACACACCAAAAGTCGAGCCGTCATCTCTCTGCTGAACGGAAGTTCTGACCTGAGCTTTCACGGTTTCACACCTAACCCCTTACAGATATCATCTAGGTATACTCACCTGTAAGACTGAATATTGGGATCTGGATACGGGAGTATATTCATGTAGTGGGACACATGGATAACTTTAAGTATCTAAAACATTAATATCGTATCTCGGATCAGTTGAACTTTGTGTGAAGATTTAAGTGGACCAATATACTGACAATCTAAGTGAATTGTTTAGAACTTAATATGAAATGAAGCTTAACGGTGTTGGTGATTTGTCTCATATACTGATATGATCCTCTTACACAAACTCACAAAAATATTGTCTGTTAATATTTCTTTACTGCATTACATTTTTCTTATTTCAAAATCCAAAAAGATTTTCTGTGTGTTTTAGCATAAATTTTGAAAAATTCAAAAAGATTTTCGACAACTGATATTAGAGAGCTGATTTTCAAAATTCCAAGTGCTAAACATGATGAGCATAAATTGAGGGGGAGTTTGTTCTTAATCAAATGTGTGTTAAACAAATTTTTCAAGTGGTTCATCAAGAAATCTGATTGATTTAAGGGAGAGTTTGAGTTAGTACATTCATGTTAATGATAAATGAGAAATTTATTGTGAGGTAGAGATTGTGCAGGATTATGTAGAGCTGGGTTCACGATCCTGAGAATACCTGTGCTGGATGTGAGCCAGATGACGATCTTGGAACAACTTTCTGAAGAGCAAGGTTATTCGATCCTGACAAGCTTGTGTTTAAAAGAGCCAGGTTCCGATACTTGAGGACGATGTGGAGAAAATGTGAGTCAGACTACGATCATGAAGCAGATGATGCTGATGAACTTAAGGAATGCCAGCACATTGTTAGGGGGAGTTTGTTGATGCTAATAGAGAAAATGAAGCCCAGAGACTGATCAAGACTGAAGATGTGAAGACTCGACACTTACGACTCGTCAACATCTGAGGGGGAGTCTGTTAGTGCATACATCTGTCGACTTCGTCTTGTATCGAGTCTTAGTCTAGATTGTATAGATCAGGGCACGTAGTTCGAGAAAATAGGTTGTTTAAGGTTGTAAAGTGTCTGATTTCGCTTGGGGAGCTAATTCCGCTTGAAATGACAGTGGTCAGTTTCAAGTGGAATCACATTGTTACTATTCCGCTCCAACTGTTCTTGTGTTCTTTCGAGCGGAATCATACACCCTATATAAAGGGTAGGAGCGAAATCATTGTAACAGTTCTTGATTTCCATACCGAGGTGCTGCCGGTGTGAAGACTGATTGTAATTGCTGTTATTTCAATCTAATCAGTGTTTATAGTGAAGAACTAGCTGTTTCTACCTTTGTTTCTTGGTTTCCGCCTCTGAAACAAAGTAAAACTCCTCTGAACGACTCATTCGGGTCAACTACACGATCCCACACTTGTGTATCGAGTTAAGCACGTTTAGTGCATGGTTTCAAAACACCTCTCATTACACAAATTCCAAAATCCAAAATAGGATCTTCCTATCCTCATAATTAGATCCTTGTGGATAAATATCTCTTAAATCGGAGCCCTTAATTGAATTATTCGTATGCCTTAATACGTACATTACAATTCAATAAGGATAAAGCCGAATTCCTATTAAGATCTTCCTATCTTCATAGTTAGATTCTTATGTTTAAAGTGCCAAATGAAATCCACGGATTGGATTCCTGGTGTGCTTTAAATACCCGTGTCCAAAGATAACAAATTAAAGATCAAGTTAAACAATTATGTAATTATGTGCTTATGTGTTCTCTTATATGTTTCGTGTTTTTATGAGATCCATCCAAATCCTCGTAGAATCTTCCATATCTCCATATGAGGGATTCATAATAGGATATCCAAAGGTACTACCTTAAATCCTTAATGGGCTTCTACGTTATAGTTAAGTCCCTTGGATTATGAAGTACTATTCTATAATTGGACCCTTTGAGTGGTCTAGTTAAACAGATTGATTCAAAAATCTGGTTAGGAATATCATGTGATGATATAATTGAAAAGATCCCTTAAGTGGTCTATTTAAGGAGATCGTACGATGGTCCAATTAAGAAGATCATGTGTTGATCTAGTTAAAAAGATCGTTCGTTGATCTAGTTAAAAAGATCCTTTGGTGGTCTAGTCAAGTCACTTCATGTTTATTCGATTGATTTTTCCCCTACGCATTATGAAATGAACTATGCGGACTGTGCAAGGAATTACGTAATTATTGATGCATACATAATTATGGAATTCAGTGCACAGAAACCATAGCAAGTTTTGTCATATGTTAAGACCTATAGTGATGAGAATAACGAAACGGGAACAATGTAGAAAGGGGCATGGTGGATACGCCGCTGGTACTTCCTATATATAAGTGTTCCTTATTACATTGCGAACGTAGCGTTATTTAAGTTACTAGAAGTCCTGTACCTTGACCAATGTCTTTTATTTTATAATCTCCGACTCCGATTTCGAGCACACACAAGTTTCCTATGATAGTCTTCATAAGAACCGTTCTTCTGTCCGTTGTTCGAAACTCCATGTTTTGTTACTACAAGGACTTCACTTTGAAAGTTGACAATTTCGCTAAGAATCCAAACATGACTCAAAGTTTTACTTAGGATTCGAGGGATTCAATCGAAAGCGAAACAATCTTCACAAGTTTCCTCTAAAATTAAATTTTGGGACGAAATTTCCTAAAGTAGGGGAGACTGTGACACCTGTGTCACTTCAACCATCATACAAATACAAAACCAATGAAATATTATATTTCATACTTGGGATTTGTATAAATATGTGTATCTTTTTCACATATCGAGCTCTAAATTGCTTTCTAGGAAGTTATACGCGAACTGATGCGTAAACGTAATCAGTTTAATGCGACAAACACCCCGGAATAGTGACATAGGCTTAACATACCTTAAATAACCTTCACATAACTTAGAAATAAGTTTTGGATGGTTGGGTGTGTTGAAAACAAGTTTGTTCGACCGCAGGGACTATTTGTGTCAAACTGCGAAACTATGCCGATTTGCATAGTAACGAACATTCCGGAACTTGATCATAAGTTAAACATACCTTAAATATCCTTTACATACCTTATAAATAGGCTTTGAGGGTTCGGTATGCTAAAATAAACTTATTGGTCATTCAGGGACTAAAAACATCAAAAAGTGCATAAGTTTGCATTTTCGCGCATATCTTACGTTCTGAATATATCCGGAAATCCAAAAATTTGTGTAATCATTAAAATATTTTAATTTAGTGATTGGCATGATAAAATTTCATTCGTCGCGTAATTTGAATCGTTTTTGCGTCCGATACGATTTCCGTCGTAATTACCCGAACAACGCAACCGTACGACCAAACGAACCGACATCCGAGATATTTTTGAGCACATTTCAAGTTCCCTATACTTTAACTTCATTTTAGAGCCTTAAAATGGGGTTAACGGGGCTTAAACGTGCCGAAAACTGACTTTTTAAACATGCTGGGACCATTTTTGACATTTTTGGAAACTCAGTTCAGATTCATTGAATCTGGTCCATTTTTGAAGTTTTGATGGGTTTTAATGGCTGATTTTGGATACTATGGGCTGTTATTTGATGGTTTTTAACATTCCCATGGTTTTGAAACCATGTGCCCACATGGAAGGCCATGATTCAAGCTCGGTTTACGAGAAACGATCCTAACGGTTCTATGAAAACTGTATAAACCCCACCCCACTTCATTTCATTTCAGTCATGATCTGAATAATTCTCTAAGTTGAAGCTCAAGCGCTTAATACCTGAGAATTTATAGATCATATCTTCCTAGCGTGGACCCTTTGTAAGCTTCTTTCGTTCTTTTATGCGTTTTTAAGCATGAAAGTCAAACAGTGTTTGACTTTCAGCTTTGACCAGTCAATGGTCAACACGAAGTTCGTTTGAACTTCGCAACGTGAGCGTAATCACGATGGTCATAGTCCCTTGTGACTATACCTACTGATTACCACGTTATTTTTAGGCGTAGTGACGAGTCATAGTTTCGGTCAAAATGCGTATTTTGTAACCAAACTATTTTTGGGTATCAAGACCCATTTTCTTGATATCAAACTTGTTTTCTAACTTCGTTAAACATGTTTAACTCGTCACTTATAGATTAGTGCTTATATAGGGTCGTAAGATAAGCGGTCTAAACAACCGCTTAGACTTTCGAACTCGACCCGTTTGGTCGATCATTAGGATCTGACCAAACATGCCTTGTGACCATAGTTGTATAGGGAATAACCTTTCAAGGTTATACCTTATGGTCATTTCGTTTAAGTAGTTGTATGATAGGTAGTTTATATGCCTTAGGTAAATGACCAAAATGCCCTTTTTACGCATAAATTCATTTTAAGCATATGTAACTTAAATTTTGACATCTAAACTGATTAGGCAACATTATTAGACATGTTAAGGCATATATTACCTGTCATAGGACTAGTTAAGCGGTCCGAACGCGTTTAACGTGAACGATACGTTAAAGTAGCGTAAGCTACCTAAACGGGTCGTAATGGGTCGTAAGCACTTAGGATAGGTTTCGTTTTAGGATATAGGCTTTGTTAAACCATATTACATGAGTTCCTATACTCATTTGGTTTACGAAACCTCATTCTATTCGATCTTCCGATTTAGGTCCGGTTTATTTATATAGTTATCTATATTAGGTGCCGTTTGACCTATGCCGTTTTGCTATCCAAAACTAAGCTGTTGCAAATCCTGCTGCTGCTTAAACTCCAAATTCTGCTTCATATGTCGCCCTGGCATATCTAGTACCTCAACCTCATGAACTTTCTACCTTGTGTATCGACTTAAGCACGTTTAGTGCAAGGTTTCGAAACTTTTTTCGTTACACAAATCCCAAAATCCAAAATAAGATCTTTCTATCCTCATAATTAGATCTTTGTGGATAAATATCGCTCAAATGGGAGCCCTTAATTGAATTATTCATATGCCTTAATACGTATATTACGATTCAATAAGGACAAAGCCGAATTCCTATTAAGATCTTTCTATCTCCATAGTTAGATTCTTGAAGATGATTAAAGTGCCAAATAAAATCCACGGATTGGATTCCTGGTGTGCTTTAAATATCCGTGTCCAAAGATAATAAATTAAAGATCAAGATAAACAATTATGTGATTATGTGCTTATATGTTTTCTTATATGTTTCGTGTTTTTGTGTGATCCGTCCAAATCCTCATAGAATCTTCCATATCTCCATATGAGGGATTCATAGTAGGATATCCAAAGGTACTACCTTAAATCCTTAATGGGCTTCTACGTTATAGCTAAGTCCCTTGGATTATAAAGTACTATTCTATAGTTGGACCCAATGAGTGGTCTAGTTAAACAGATTGATTTAAAAATCTGGTTAGGAATATCGTGTGATGATATAACTGAAAAGATCCCTTAAGTGGTCTATTTAAGGAGATTGTACGACGGTCTAGTTAAGGAGATCATGTGTTGATCTAGTTAAAAAGATCATTCGTAGATCTAGTTAAAAAGATCCTTTGGTGGTCTAATCAAGTCACTTCATGATTATTCAATTGATTTTCCCCTATGCATTATGAAATGAACTGTGCGGACTGTGCAAGGAATTACGTAATTATGGATGCATACATAATTATGGAATTCAGTGCACAGAAACCATAACAAGTTTTGTCATGTGTTAAGACCTATAGTGATAAGAATAACGAAACAGGAACAATGCAAATGCTTTAAGCCACTCCTCAAATCTCGTAGCCCACCGATTATAATCTTCGATCGCCATCAGTTTAGGAGGCTTATTGTATGTACCGTAAGCACTTTCTACGCTCATTGCATCAGAAAGAATCTTCTTCGCATTCGGTGTTGGTGTGGTATCTTTTGTATTTGTCATTGTATCATCTCCCAAACCACTGGTATAAGCAAACACATCACAAAATGGATTCATCAACAGATAATCCATTTCCAAGTACCTGAAACGATCAACAAACACTTAGAAAATTTTGAAATTTTGAAAAACAACAATTCAAGTGGAATCAGCTTTGGAAGCGAAATAGCTTCTCAAGCGGAATAGCAATTCAAGCGAAATATGCCTTTTCAAGCGAAATCACTTGAATTTTCAAGCGAAACCAGATTTTGAAGCGAAATGTCTTATTTCGCTTGAAATTTCAAGCAGAACCTATATTCAAGCGGAATAAGACTATATTTTTCGAGCGAAATATGATATAAATGCTGATGTCGCTTGAAAATACACACGTATTTCAAGTGGAATAAGATGATGACCTCAGCAAACTCGAATGAATTTCAAGCGGAATATGTCAATTTTATCTGAATTTGTTCGAATTAAGGTCCAAACCTCTCAGGGATTAGTTAACAGTATGTTTCGCTTGATATATGTCAAAATCAGGCCATTTCAACCGTAAAATATCGTTCAAATCAGAAAAGAAGGTGTAGAAGTGTGAGAATCCGATGATTTCAAGCTGAATTGGTATGAACTCCTCGTCCTGAGCTCTGATACCACTTGTTGGATCGTTCCGGTGACCCTAAACAGTCAAGTTGAGTAGTTCATCATCATTTACAAAGGGGGAATCAATGCAAACAATGTCAAACAACTTGTTCCTTTTCAATTCACTTTCTATTACCGAAATCCTGAGCTTTTACACTTTCAAATGACAAACGGACAGCACCTCGACTCAGAACACTCTATCAGATCCCGCTCCAAATGAACACACCACACACATATATATAGGAGGGCTGATTTCGCTTGAAACAGCTTCAAGCGAAATAACATGATTTCTCTCCAAACAACTCAAGCGGAATCACCATGTTGTGTTCAAGCGGAATAACTATGTTTCTGATTTCGCTTGAAAGAGACATAGTGTCATTTCAAACGGAATCATCCACTTTAACAAGCAAAACCTTAATTTCAACCCTGTTGTGTGCTCGTTTATCCTATCTAGACATAAGACTCGATTAAGACGTAGTTAACAGACACTAGATGTACCAACATATGTCTGTCGACTTCGTCTTGTATCGAGTCTTGTATTAGAATTGAAAGATCTAGTCACGTAGTACGAGAAAATTAAGAATCATGTAAGATGGAGCCATTTCGCACGAAATGGGAAGGCCAATTCGTACGAAATGATAATGTCCATTTCGCACGAGTTGGGCATGTCCTTTCCACACGAAACGGATTCCCTATATATAGATGACTTTATAATAACAAGAATCGAAACAATTGGTCGGGTGGTTATCAGGGTGGTAAGAATTATCAGAGAAGAAATGTTCAAAACAAGAGGTTTGTTGAAAAGAAAAAGTTTGTGAACAGTTCGAGTTCACTTGCTGATGAAGAGAAAGAATTTTTTTCAAAATCAAATGAAGAGTTCTTTGAGAAGAGAGCTTCACAGTCTCAGTCTGAAGGCACAAGTCGGGTAGTTGATACTCGAACATGTTTTAGATGCAATCAAGTTGGTCATATTGCACGAAAGTGTACCAATGCGAAGCCTAGGACTGAAGCTGTGAAGACTCAAAAGAAGAAAGATGATGTGAAGGGTAAAGCACCAATGGTTGTTGAGAAAAGGAGTGTGAAAAATGACAACACCAAAATGAAATATGAACCCGTAAAGAAAGTGGTAACTAAAAATGACAAGTTTTATAAACGGGTAGCATTATCTCAACAAGTTTGGAAACCTAAAACTGAGAAAAAGATTTCACCTTCTGAGGATTCAATTCCTATTGATTATGATGCAAATTTTCCACCTCTGAAGGCTGAGAACTTTAAAATTCAAGTTGCGAGAGTTAAAAGTGTCAAGGTTACACCTAAGTCTGATGAGGCTTGGGTGGACACAATGTTCGACTAAACAGTTTGAATTGTCGGAGCTTCCTTGATCGCGAAGCATGAATCGGCATCTTTATTGAAGTGTTTGAATCATTTTTGTTATATGTGTAGGATCTTCCGAGATTAGTCTCACGCTGGATTATGGACAGTGGAGCGTCTCGACATATGACAGGGAAGAGTGCATTGTTGTATGATGTGAAGAATATCAATGGAGGTTATGTTGGTTTTGCGGGTAATCAAGGAGGAAGGATTATTGGTGAAGGAACGTTATCCAACGGGATTGTGACGTTTGAAAGAGTTAACTACATTGCTGAGCTGGAGAACAATCTGCTGAGTATCTCGCAGATTTGTGACAGGATGTATACCACTCACTTCACTGATAAAGAATGTTTGATCTTGAAGCCAGGATTTGTTATCCCTGAAGAATGGATTATCATGAGGGCACCAAGAGTTAATGATCTGTACGTGTTGGATATGAGCGTAGCTACTACAACCACGGGTCAGGCTCATTGTTTCGTGTCCAGAGCAACTGAAAAAGAATCGAGATTGTGGCACCGGAAGATGGGGCATATACATCTTAGAAAAATGAATCACTTGGTGCACAATGATTTGGTTACAGGAGTTAATGTCAAAGGTTTTCATCTGGAAGGGGAGTGCATTAGTTGTATTAAAGGCAAGCAAAAGAAAAAGTCACACCCTACAAAGCAAGTCAATTCAGTCTCAAGACCCATGGAGAGACTTCACATGGATTTGTTTGGTCCGGTGAATGTCAAGAGTATTACGGGAGACAAATATTGTCTTGTGGTTACTGATGATTATTCCAGATTTTCGTGGGTTTCTTTCTTGAAGATGAAAGACGAAACGTTTGACAGTTTGATGGTGTTGTTCAAAAGAATTGAGAATCTGTACCAAAGGCGTATCAAAAGAATTCGAAGTGATAATGGTACTGAATTCAAGAACAGCAAGATGGAAGAATTTTGTGATGAAAGAGGTATTTTGCATGAGTTTAGTGCTCCGTACACTCCGCAGCAGAATGGAGTTGCAGAACGTAAAAACCGGACACTAATCGAGACGGCTAGAACTATGCTCGCAGATTCAAAGTTACCAATTAATTTTTGGGCTGAAGCTGTTTCTGCCGCATGCTATACGCTCAACAGAGTTCTCACTGTCAAAAAGTTCAACAAAACATGCTTTGAGTTAATCAATAACCGCAAACCTAATTTGAAGTATCTTGAATCGTTCGGGTCACCCTGTACTGTTCTAGAGCCTTATGGAAAGTTTGGTCCCAAGTGCATTGAGGGTATATTTGTTGGTTATGCAAGTCCTTCGCAACGTGTCTTCGTTCCAAGTGAAAAGCGGATTATTGAATCTGCAAATGTTGAATGTCAAGGTTATACTATGCTGCCACAAAATCCAGGAGATTCATGGCGTTATCATTATGACAAGTTGTGGGATTCGTTTGATATGAGAGAGGAAGAAGAAGAAGATTTCTTTGATGAGTTGGATATTTTGCGCGAATACGAGTCACTGCAAAGGTTCCCAGCTGAATATTCGAGACGACCATGGGAAACTTCAAATTACGATGAAGCAGGTCCGAGTAATGCTGGTGAACACGATGATGTCCAACAGAATGAAGTTGCTCAAGATAATCAGACGGTTCAGAATGATAATCAAGAATTTGAGAACATGCCGATATTTGATCGTGGAGATTCAGATTCTGAGGGGGAGCAGATTCAGGATTTAAGTCAAACAAACCAAATGAGTGAACAAGGTGCAAATCGAAATGTTACTAATCTGGAAGGCGATGTGGATGTTCCTAGCGAAGTAATGCCGCGAACTCTTTCATATCATCCAGAGGAGTTGATCATAGGAGAATTGCAATCAGGCGTTCGCACGAGACGTCAAATTGACCAGGGCCTTACATGTTTTTATTCTACAGTGGCACCTTTACAAACTAATTTTTCATTAAGTTGTTATATTTAGCAGATCGAACCGCGAACTTACAAAGAGGCGCTTACTGAAGATTCTTGGGTCAATGCGATGCAAGAAGAGTTGAGTCAGTTTGAAAAGTTGGGAGTGTGGAAGCTAGTAGATTTGCCGGATGGTCACCGGAAAATTAATACGAAATGGGTATTTAAATGTAAGAGAGACGATAGAGGAGTTGTTGTACGGAACAAAGCTCGACTCGTTGTTCAGGGCTTTAGTCAATAGGAGGGAATTGATTTTACAGAAGTCTATGCTCCTGTGGCACGACTAGAGGCTATCAGAATTTTCCTTGCATTTGCGTCTTGGAAGAACTTCAAAGTATATCAGCTAGATGTAAAATCGGCGTTTCTTTATGGGAAGGTCAAAGAGGAGGTTTATGTCGGTCAGCCACCGGGCTTTATCGACCCAATCTACAAGAACAAGGTCTACTAGCTGGACAAAGCGCTGTATGGTTTACACCAGGCCCCGAGAGCTTGGTACGAGACTTTGTCTCAACACCTACTAGCCAACAGCTTCATACGTGGAAAAGTGGATGCCACTCTATTCACTAAAAAGGTCGACGGACATCTTCTGATAGTTCAGATTTATGTGGACGATATAATCTTTGGGTCGACGAATGAGAATCTGTGCAAAGATTTCGAACAGGTGATGAAGCAAAAATTTGAAATGTCATCAATGGGGGAGATGAAATTCTTTCTGGGACTACAAGTTGAACAACTATCTGAGGGAATTTTCATTCACCAGACGAAGTACGTTCATGATATTCTAGAGAAATTTGGGATGTCAAGTTCTACTCCAGCTGCTACCCCACTTGCAACAAATCATGGGATTCACCCAGATCTCACCGGAGACAGGGCTGATGAAACGTTTTATCGTTCCATGATAGGTTCTTTAATGTACTTAACTGCTTCACGTCCCGATATCATGTACCCAACGTGCCTCGCAGCAAGATATCAATCTAACCCGAGAGCTTCGCACATGATAATTGTGAAGAGGATATTGCGCTACCTGAAGGGAACTCCTACATTGGGGTTGTGGTATCCTAGAAAAGGCGACTTTATGCTCGAAGGGTATTCCGACTCGGATTTCGGATGCCGCAAAGTCAATACAAAATCAACAACTGCAGGATGCCAGTTCTTTGGACCTAGATTGGTTACTTGGCAGTGTAAGAAACAAACGTCTATGGCGTTATCTACATGTGAAGCGGAGTGCGTTTCTGCTAGCAGTTGCTGCTCTCAGATCCTGTGGATACAGCAACAGATGCGCGACTACGGTTTGCAGTTTCTTAACACACCTTTTTTATTGATAATGAGGCCGCAATTAATATAACCAAGAATCCAGTACATCACGCTAAAACTAAACATATAGAAATTCGTCATCACTTTATTCGCGATTGTTTCGAGAAAAAGTTGATACGAATAGAGAAAATCCACACTGACGAACAGAAAGTTGATTTACATACCAAAGCTTTTGACAAAACACGTTTTAAATATCTTTTAAAGCTGAACGGTATGAAGCTTCTTTTGGTGTCGGATGGCATTATTGGCGTTGATGAGAGTACTGTTGTGGATGAAGATGAGAAACAATCTGCAATGGTTTGTCGATTTTTTACTTGTTTTGGTATTTAGGGGGAGTAGATATGTTTTTCAGAAAATACAAAAACAGTAAAAAAATGCAAAAATACAAAAACATGATAAAATTTCAAAATCCAAAAACATTAGAAAACTGAAAAAGAGCTTGTGTAAAAAGGGAAAATGATAGCACATCGGCTAGACAGTTACAGTATGCTAAAGAATTATAAAGTTTAAAATGAGTTAAACAGTCTCACTGATGATGTGTCGATAGGTTTTCACACATTTAGTAGATTTATTTGGGATATAAACCTAAAATTTCAAACTTGCGTAATTCGTGGGGAACACTACTTGGATATATAGGTAACCCCTGAAATCTCGTTTGAAAGGTCCCTTATTCTGAGATACTAGGTCTTTATACTCAGTGATATCTGGGGTATTATTCCGGGACTTCTGCTGAATGGAAGTTCTGACCTAGTCCCCGAATAATACTTTCCGCATTGCTTGAAATATAGCAACCACCCTCAGCATAAAAAATGATGAAACATTGTAAAATGCTAATCGTGTGCTGTTGTAACTAAAAGATCCTCTAAAGGGGACACACCGAAAAGTCGAAGCCGTCATCTCTCTGCGTATACGGAAGTATCGACCTGAGCTCTCACGGCCCTCGCATTTAACCCCTTACAGATATCATCTGTGGTATACTCACCTGTAAGACTGAATATTGGGATTCTGGATACGGGAGTATATTCAAGAGGTGGGACACATGAATGAGCTTAGTTCATAAGACATCTAAATCGTATCCTGAGTAAATTGAAATTTGTGTGAGAATTTAAAATGGATCAGTATATCAAAAATCGACGTGAATTGTTTAAGTCTGAGTATGAAATGAAGCTTAACGGTACTTGTAATTTGTCTGAAAAGCTGATATGATTCCCTGACTCGCTCACCAAAAATATGTTTGTAAATAGTTTAATTTCTTTACTTTCTGCAATTTAAATTTCTGTATTTCATTTCTTAGTTTAGAACACTTTATTAAAATCCAAAAAGATTTTTCATTTCTGCTTTATTTTTGACAAACCAAAGTGGAGAGTTAATCGTTGTATTCTCAAAGATTGAAGCAGATGCAGGAAAAGTTCTGAGCTGAAGAATGAGGAGAGCTTATTTTGATAGAGATTGGGTTGTTGAAAAGTTAAAACAAGCTCATTAATTTGATGTTTGTTATTTTCAAAAAATGTTTGAAAGTGTTTAACAAAATCAGTCTGTTTTGTCAAAAGATTAACCAAGGTCATTAAATTGGACTTGGTAGATTAATTGAGTAATCAGGGTCATTAACTTGGACCTGAATACTTGAGTGGATTTCTAGGACTAATAGAATGTTTGTTTGTGTGAAAAGATATATTGTAATGTTATTTGGTTGAGTAACAGGTTTTGGTCTTCATCATTCCCACGGCATCAAAATGTCAAAGATTGAACCAGATCAAGATCTCAGATCCCAACATTCCGAGAGGGGGAGTCTGTGAAAGGGGGAGTCTAGAATTCTGGATCAACAGTCAAAGGGGAGAATAAAGATGGAGCTAGGTTAAGAACCTGAACCTGTGAAGATAGAGTTTTTACGATGAAAAGACAGAGTTGAAGAAAAGACCAAGACCGAAGACTCGGAGCCGAAGACTTCGTCAACATCCAAGGGGGAGTCTGTTGGTGCACTGAATGTCTGTTTACTTCGTCTGTATCGAGTCTTAGGTCTAGATAGGTTGTACGGAGTCGGAAAACAGAATTTAGGGTTTTAGAAGTTAATTTCGCCCCAAATGACACCTGTGTCATTTGAAGCGAAATCATATAGTTAGGTGATTCCGCTCCTGATGTGTAAATATGTAATTTCGCTCATAGGTAGTTTGTGATTTCGCCCGAAAGGTGATCATGGGGTTTCGCTCCTGTCATCTGGAGCGAAATCAGGCTCAGTATAAATACCATGTTGTGTGATCTCATTCGGTATCTGTTGGAGCGAAATCTAAGCTGAGGTGCTGCCAGATTTTTGTCAAGAAAACATTGTAAAAACTTGGATTTCAGTAATATAAGAGGAAATTAAGAGGAAAAGCTGTTGTTACTTTGTTTACACTGATTCCGCCTTTGTACACAAAGATGAACTGCCTTAACTGACTATTTAGGGTCATACATCGGTCCAACAGTAGCGTTATTTAAGCCATTCAGTTTAGACATGTTACTTTTACAACACATTTTCACTTAAACATTGTTTTACAAATAACTTGGTTTATACAAACTCTTTTTACTTGGTTACTCTTTTAACCATACGTTATTCTTTTACATACACTTATCCTCTGATTTTGCTATCATTTTTCAAATGATTTATAAAAGAAAACACTTAACAAGGTTCATGACTGATTTTTATTAAACATTTTCTTTAAACTCAAGTCATGAATCCTATTTTCACAAAACCTATGTATCTCACAGGCATTTTTATGCTGACGTACCTGTTTTCACATGTGTTTTCAGGTGCTGTTGCTTAGGATGATCACGACATACTAGGGAGGACATGTGCCTTAGAGACTTAAAATGAAGATAGACTTAGTTTAATATTGTGATGTACTTTTGTTTCTTTTTGTTTTAAGACGATGTAACTCTTTGGTTTGATGAATAAAACATAACTTTTAATTGCCATGGTTGTGAAACAATAATTCTGTTACAACACTCCCCGACGTTTCCGCCACGTTTTGCTGTTTTACGTGGCCGGGGTGTGACAGAAGAGTTGGTATCAGAGCCAATGGTTATAGGGAATTAGGTTATTAGTAATGCTTTGACCTAGACTATAACCTTTCTAGGACCCCAACACAAGTTGTCTTGTGTTTAGATCTTAAAACATGCACTTCACCTATCCCTAGGTGATCACCAAAACGAGAACCCCAAATTTCTTTAAAACGATTTTTGAAAAACAATCTTCTATTTTTTTAATATTTTATTATATGGTTTTGAACCCTTTTGATTTTTACAAATTGATTTTGAAAATTTATCATTTGTTTTTGAATAATTCTTTTGGCCTTGTGCCTTCCAAGTTTTCAAAATCTCGTCAAAGTTTTGGGTTCTAAATAGTGTGAACACGTGCAAACTGGAAGGGTGAATGCCTGTACCCTGGGTTTTCTGTCTAAGGCTAGAGTGTTCGTACAAATCCACATAATCAGACCAGTCACTCTTACCTGGGAACTCTTGGGGTGAGTGTTCACTTATAGGCGAGCATGTCTTCGCTAAGCATTATTTATGGACCCATTTACTTTGATTAGTCACCGTGTGTCATTTGTCTGCTTTATGATACGGACGAATGACCACCATCCTTGCTTTTGTTGATTTTGTTTCATCTCGTTCTGTTCATCTAATCATCTCACTCGTTTCCTCTCATGTTTCCTCTTTTTAGCATGCCTCCTCGACGTGAAAACCCGTTATCCAATGCTGAAATGGCAGATATTCTGGCACAGCACATGGCTGCCGCACTCCCAAGCATTATCGCTCAGGTGAACCAAGCCAACAACAATCAGAATGCTCCTTGTAACTTCAAGAGCTTCAATTCGGCTAAACCACTCAAGTTCAGTGGTACTGAAGGGGAAACTGGGCTCCTTCAATGGTTCGAGAGCATTGAGAGTACATTCCACCACGTTCTGTGTCCTGAGAATCGGAAGGTCGAGTTCGCTTCAAGCGTGTTTCAGAAGAGGGCTCTGACATGGTGGAACGGGGTTATGAGAGACCGTGGTGCTGAAGTTGCTTTGGCACAAACATGGGCTGAACTTAGAACTCTTATGATTAGGGAGTTTTGTCCTCGTCATGAGTTGCGAGCGTTGGAGAGGGAGTTTGATGATTTGAAACAGGAAAGCGGTGAGCACCGGGCATATACTGATAGGTATGAGGAGTTAAGCTTACTATGCCCAACAATGGTTACCCCACTCGATAAGGCTATGGAGAGGTACATCGATGGTCTACCTGACTCTGTGCAAGACATCGTTACTGGTAGTAATCCTACCACTGTCCGTCAGGCAATCGAGCTATCTACGACGTTGACTGAGTCGCAGATTCGAAAGGGTAAGTTGAACAGAAAGGGTGACAAGAAGGGTTCTAGGAAGCGAAAGGCTTCCCAAAACTATGCCGTTACTGCACAGGCTCAAGCTGCGCAAAATCAGCCTGCGCAACCGCTTGCCAAGAAACCATACTTTGGCAATACACCCTTGTGCAATAGGTGTAACGGTCATCATCAACCACACCACCAGTGCCGTCAATGCACCAATTGTGGAAGACCTGGTCATCTTGCTGCTACATGCCGCATTCCTGCCAACCAGAATCGGGCAGCTCAGAACCCGGCTCAACAAGTTGCTCAGCCTCTTGCTCAGCAACAAGGTCAAGCTGCACGACCTCACTACCCACCAGGTTCTTGCTATAACTGTGGGGATCTGACCCACTATCAAAATCAGTGTCCAAGACTGGTTAATGCAAATCCAGTTCAGGCTCAGGCTCGTGGACGAGCTTTTAACATGAACGCACAAGAGGCGCAAGCAGACAATGATGTGGTGAACGGTACGTTCTTTGTTAATAATCAACCTGCGTCTGTTCTTTTCGATTCAGGGGCCGATAAGAGTTTTGTGTCGTTATCTTTTGAGCCATTGCTTCGCGTGTGTAGAACGAAACTAGGTAAGCCTTTAACAGTAGAAGTTGCTAGTGGTGAACCCATTGTTCTTGATTCTGTTCTTCGCAACTGCCATTTGAACCTTCACAACCATCTTTTTCCTATTGATCTCACGCCTATGCAACTTGGAAGCTTCGACATTATTGTGGGTATGGATTGGTTAGCCAAGAATCGTGCAGAGGTAGTTTTTTTTGAGAAGATTGTTCGTGTACCGCTTTCGTCAGGTGAGATTCTACAGGTTCGTGGTGAGAAACCTGCTAGTAGCCTCAAGCTTATGTCTTGTTATCAAGCTCGGAAGTATCTGCGAAAGAACTATGTGGCCTTCTTGGCACATGTTACAGCAGATAAGGACAAAGGTAAGTCTATTCAAGATATTCCTGTTGTTCGGGATTATCCGGAGCTGTTTCCTGAAGAGTTACCTGGTCTACCCCCAGCACGCCAAGTCGAGTTCCGTATTGATCTCATACCTGGTGCAAATCCTATTGCCAGAGCTCCATAATGTCTTGCACCGTCTGAGATGCAAGAGTTGTCTAAGCAGCTTCAGGAGCTTTCCGACAAAGGTTTTATCCGTCCTAGCTTTTCACCTTGGGGTGCTCCCATTCTTTTTGTCAAGAAGAAGGATGGATCCTTCAGGATGTGCATCGATTATCGTGAGCTGAATAAGCTTACCATCAAGAATCGATATCCCCTACCTCGCATTGATGATTTCTTTGACCAGTTACAGGGTGCTTTTCAAAGATCGATCTTCGTTCTGGGTATCATCAACTTCGTGTGCATGAAGAAGATATTCCCAAGACAGCATTCCGCACTCGTTATGGGCATTATGAGTTCACAGTCATGCCATTTGGTTTGATCAATGCTCCTGCTGTTTTCATGGACTTAATGAATAGGGTCTGCAAGCCTTATTTAGATAAGTTCATCATCGTTTTTATTGATGACATCTTGATATACTCTAAGACGCAAGCTGATCACGAGCAACATCTTCGTCTTACTCTGGAACTTCTAAAGAAGGAACAACTTTTTTCCAAATTCTCCAAGTGTGAATTTTGGCTTAAGGAAGTTCAATTTTTGGGGCATATTGTCAACGAACAAGGAATCCATGTAGATCCCTCCAAGATCAGTGCGATTAAGGATTGGGATACGCCTACTGCTCCTACTGAGGTTCGTTCCTTTCTTGGTCTTGCGGGTTATTACCGCCGTTTCATAGAGAACTTCTCGAAGATTGCAGTTCCTCTAACTGCTCTAACTCAGAAGAACAAACCCTTTGAATGGGGTTCTAAGCAAGAAGAAGCATTTCAGACCTTGAAGCAGAAGCTTTGTGACGCACCTATTCTGACTCTGCCTGAGGGCAATGATGATTTCGTCGTTTATTACGATGCGTCTAAATTGGGTCTTGGCTGTGTTCTGATGCAAAGGAACAAAGTCATAGCCTATGCATCAAGGCAATTGAAGGTGCATGAGAGAAACTACACCACTCATGATCTTGAGTTGGGTGCAGTTGTCTTCGCTCTCAAAATCTGGAGACACTATTTGTATAGCACAAAATGCGTGGTTTTCACTGAACACAAAAGTCTTTAGCATATCTTCAATCAGAAAGAACTCAACATGAGGCAAAGACGTTGGGTTGAACTCCTAAACGACTATGATTGCGAAATTCGCTACCATCCTGGTAAGGCGAATGTTGTGGCTGACGCATTGATTCGTAAGGAACGTACTAAGCTTCATTGTGTTCGTGTTCAATCTGATGTTCAAGCTCGATCTGATATCCAAGCACGCATTTCTCAGGCTCAACATGCTTGTGTTTCACAAGATTTGATGGGTAAGGAATTACCCTATCACATTAAGCCTGATCTTGTGCTGAAAAAGGAAGATGGATCGTATTATTTCATGGACCGTTTGTGGGTCCCAAGCCAAAATGATCTTCGCACCTTGCTTATGGATGAAGCCCATAAGTCTCGTTACTCTATTCATCCTGGCTCAGACAAGATGTATATGGATCTTCGTACTCAGTATTGGTGGCCTGGTATGAAGAAGGACATTGCCTTATACGTTTCAAAATGCCTTACTTGTCTAAAGGTTAAGGCTGAACACCAACATCCTTCTGGTCTTTTGGAGCAACCAGAGATTCCAGTTTGGAAATAGGAAAACATTGCTATGGATCTCATTACTAAACTTCCGCGCACAAAGAAAGGTCATGATGCCATCTGGGTAATTGTTGATCGTCTTACTAAGTCAGCGCATTTCTTGCCAATCCGTGAGGATTTTTCTGCTGAAAGGCAGGCCAAAATCTATGTGGATGAAATCGTATCTCGACATGGTGTTCCCTTGAACATTATTTCTGACAGAGATGCTCGCTTTTCTTCTCGATTTTGGAGAACTATGCAATCTGCTATGGGGACCCAACTTAATCTGAGCACAGCTTATCATCCACAAACAGATGGCCAAACTGAAAGAACAATCCAGACTTTGGAGGATATGCTTAGAGCTTGTGTGATCGACTTTGGTGGTAGTTGGGATTCACATCTTCCCTTGATTGAATTCTTCTACAACAACAGTTATCACTCCAGCATTAACATGGCTCCTTTCGAAGCTCTCTATGGTCAAAAATGTCGTTCACCAGTCTGCTGGAATGAGATAGGTGAGGCTCAGCTCACTGGACCTGACCTCATTCTAGAGACTACTGACAAGGTTAAGAAAGTTCGTGATAACCCTCAGACAACTCGAAGCCATCAAAAGAGTTACGCGGACCGACGACGCAAGCCCTTGGACATTCAAGTCGGTGATCGAGTATTACTTAAGGTCTCACCATGGAAAGGTGTGATCAGATTTGGAAAGAAAGGAAAACTTGCACCTAGATACGTTGGACCATTCAAGATCGTCGAAAGAATTGGTAAGGTAGCCTACAAACTTGAATTACCTCCTGAACTTGGAAATGTTCATCTAACCTTCCACGTATCCAATCTCAAAAAGTGCCTAGCTGATGAGAACCTCCACATACCGCTCGACGAAATTCGTGTTGATAAAACACTACATTTTGTTGAGAAACCTGTGGAAATTATGGATCGTGAAGTCAAATGGCTTAAACGCAAGCGCATTCCTTTGGTTAAAGTTCGCTGGGAATCTAAACGTGGACCTGAGTTTACTTGGGAACGTGAAGATCAAATGAAGGCGAAGTATCCACATCTTTTCCCACGAGTTTCCTCTAAACAAATTTCGGGACAAAATTTCCGCAAGTAGGGGAGACTGTGACATTTGTGCTTGTAATCATTGTGAACAATTCAGTTATCAATGAAATAAAGTTATTTGATCCCAATATTTGTTTATTTGTGTTTGATGTTTTTCATGTTTTGACTTTTATCCAATTTCAAACTCTGTATCGCTTTCTGGAAAATTATACGCAAACTGGTGCGTAAACGTAATCAGTTTAACACGAAAAATACTCCGGAACATCAACTTATGCTTAACATACCTTAAATAACCTTTACATAACTTAGAAATAAGTTTTGAAGGCCTTGGTATGGCAAAATCAAGTTTATTCGCTTACAGGGACTAAAATTGACAAACTGCGAAAGTATGCCAATTTGAACTGTAACAAACATTCTGGAACATGCCCATAAGTTAAACACACCCTAAATATCCCCTACATAGCTTAGAAATAGGCTTTGAGGGGATCGGTGTGCTAAAATAAACTTTTGGGTCATTCAGGGACTAAAAGCGTCAAAAAATGCACAAGTTTGCATTTTCGCGCATAATTTACGTTCTGAATACATCCGGACATCCAAAAATTTATGTAATTATTAAAATATTATGTTTTAGTGATTGGAATGTCAAAAATCCATTCGTCGCTCAATTTGGACCGTTTTAGCGTCCGTTACGACTTCCGTCGTAATTAACCGAACAACGCAATCGTACGGCCAAACGAACCGACATCCGGCATATTTTCGAGCATGTTTCATGTTCCCTACACTTTAACATCCTTATAGATCTTAAAAATGGGTTTGACGGGTGTTAGAAGTGCCAAAACACGACCATACGCGCACAGGGACCAAAGCTGTCAAAATGCAAAATATGCTGGTCTGCAGGGTCCTTATGGACCGTATGGGTATGCTTACGGTCCATAAGCCATGCCCAGATCAGCAGAATTGCATTCCAGCCATTTCCAGCTGTTACCCACCTTTGCACATGGTTTTGTTGAGTCTATGGGCTGGTTTAGTGGCTCCCCTGGTTTTCTAAAACTATGGGCTCGATGTGTAAGGCTAGGATTGAGTCTCGGATAACGAGGAACGATCTTAACGGTTCTACTACACCTATAAATACCCCCCCACTCATTTCATTCATTCCCCACATTTGATCTGAGTTTTTCTCTAAGTGGTTGTGTTTATACACTTCGTACCTGAGATTACTTGGAATCAAATCTTGTGGGGACCCGTTCTAAGTATTCTTTCGTGCTTTTCATTCGTTTTTAGCGTTAAAGTCAAACTGTGTTTGAATTTCTGCATTGACCAGTTTATGGTCAACGCGAAGTTCGTTTGAACTTCATAACGTGAGCGTAATCACGATGGTTATAGTCCCTAGTGACTATACCTACTGATTACCACGTTATCTAGGCTCAGTGACGAGTCGTAGTTTCGGCCAAAATGCGCTTTCTCGCATATTTTGTAACCAAACTACTCTAGGGTATTAAAACCGTTTGTTTTAATACCAAACCTGTTTTCTAAATTTACTAAACATGTTCTAGCAGGTTTAGCTCGTCGCTTTTAGAATTGTGCTTGTCTTGGGTCGTAAAGGTAAGCGATCTAAACAATCGCTTATGCTTACGAACCCGACCCATTTGGTCGATCTTTAGGATCCGACCAAACATATTGGGTGACCATAGTCATTTAGGGAATAACCTTCCGAGGTTATACCTTATGGTCACGTCGTTTAAATAGTTGTATGATAGGTAATGTATGTGCCTTAGGTAAATTACCAAAGTACCATTTTTGCACTAAAATTCATTTTAAGCCTATGTAACGAAATTTTTGACATCTAAACTGATTTAGCAACAATACTAAACATGTTAAGGCATATCTTGCTTGTCATAGGGCTAGTTAGGCATTCCAAACGCATTTTACGCGAACGACGCGTTAAAGTGGCATAAGCTATCTAAACGGGTCGTAACGGGTCAAAAGCACTTAGGATAGGTTTCGTTTTAGTATATAGGCTTTGTCAAACCATATTACATAAGTTCCCACACTTATTTGGTTTACAAACCCTCGTACTACCCGATCCTCCGTTAGGTCCGTTTATTAATATAGTTACCTATATTAGGTGCCGTTTGAATCCGTGATCTTCTAGCTTGCTTGGTGGATATCTAAAGTCCAGTGAGCAATCTCAAGTGAGTACATAGACCCCTCTTTTACTGTTTTTCAAACGTTTTGGGGTGAAACACATGTGCCTACTTGTTACTTTCGTGCTTTCCATGTTTTCACATCTTATGCTTTCTATGTTCATTAGTACACTTATAGTACATGATTTCATTATGTTTTGCTATGTGTGTTTACTTGACATGCTAGCACATTGTTTTACATTACATTTCTTTTGCTATGTGTGTTTACTTAACATGCTAGCACATTGATTTACATGACTTTTATGCTTTGTATGTTTACTTAGCATACTTAGTACATTGTTTTCACATAACTTGTTTACATTTGGTATAACATTTGGTTTGTTTAACGGATCTTTATTACATTCATTAACACCGATCATGCCGCTCGGTAGTAAGTAGTGGTACCATAGGACTTGACAAATCCCGTTCCTAACATCCTAGGTTTGTTTGCGTGTAAGGAATGACTGAATCCGAAAACATTTTACTTTGATAACCTTTACTCTAAGGTTATCCTGCTGTCTCAAGGCTTGGATGTATGCGTTAACTTACTACATAAGTGTTTGTATCAATAAAACATGCATTCATTTTACAAAACATAACTTTTGATTTATTTCAAATACTTGTTTTGTTCATTTTTACTTATGGTTTAAGTAGTCTCATTTTTACTTACCATACATAACTTTTGTTTACACATTACATGACTTACACTTAACTTGGGTTATACTATGACATTTAACTATTGGTTCAAGCATAAACGATTACATTGTTGGTTGGTTTGGGTGACTTGAATAACGAGGCATGTGTAATATGATACAAGCATGGTGGATACGCCGCTGGTACTTCCTATATATAAGTGCTTGTTTGATATTACATATCGTAGCGTTATTTAAGCCATTCAGTTTAGACATGTTACTTTTACAACACATTTTCACTTAAACATTGTTTTACAAATAACTTGGTTTATACAAACTCTTTTTACTTGGTAACTCTTTTAACCATACGTTATTCTTTTACATACACTTATCCTCTGATTTTGCTATCGTTTTTCAAATGATTTATAAAACAAAACACTTAACAAGGTTCATGACTGATTTTTATTAAACATTTTCTTTAAACTCAAGTCATGAATCCTATTTTCACAAAACCTATGTATCTCACAGGCATTTTTATGCTGACGTACCTATTCTCACATGTGTTTTCAGGTGCTGTTGCTTAGGATGATCACGACATACTAGGGAGGACCTGTGCCTTAGAGACTTAAAATGAAGATATACTTAGTTTAATATTGTGATGTACTTTTGTTTCTTTTTGTTTTAAGACGATGTAACTCTTTGGTTTGATGAATAAAAGATAACTTTTAATTGCCATGGTTGTGAAACAATAATTATGTTACAACACTCCTCGATGTTTCCGCCATGTTTTGCTGTTTTACGTGGTCGGGGTGTGACATTACTTGTTTTCGATGCAGGGAAAAAGGACATTTCAAGAGGGAATGTACCAATCGAGAAGTAGGTGGAGCTCAGAATCCGTTCGGGAATAATGATTATTATCGGAAAGCTATATATCAACAAGTTGCTCAACAACCGTTATCATCCCATGCTATTGAAGATGGAAAGAAAAAAGCTTATCTTGTTAATCATGATGATGAAAGAGTGCCAGAAGGTTTTAGCTAGGACAAATATATTCCGGCTGATTCAAAGTTTAGAGCATTCATTGCACAAATAGTTCAAAAACCAGAGTTGATGAAAGAGTGGATGAATGTGTTTGCAGATGATGAGAAAAGCCAAGATGGAGAGTCTGTTTCTTCAGAAAATTGTTCAGAAAAGACACAAGTCTTTGATCAGTCATCAGATGATAGTAGCGATGATGAGGAAGAAATTAATCAAATTAACATTGGAAAAACTCATTTATCTCCTGAAAGTTTCAAATTTTATTTTGCAGATAAATTGGAGAAGCTAAAGGAGAGACGAGTAGCAAAAGAAAAGAAAGAGGTAAAATGCGAGAATGTTGCTCAGGAAGAGAAGTCTGAGCAGAGTGATGAAGTTAAAGTTGTTGAAAAGATTGTGGAAATCATAAAACCTTGTCTAAAATGTTTGGAACCTTGCAAATATTGTGAAGAGAAAGATAAAAAGTATAATGAGCTTGACAAGATGAAAGAAAAATTATTGTTTGATGTCAAGTATGTGAAAGAATCGTATGATGTGTTGAACAGAACGGTGAATAGTTTGCAAAAGAAAACTCAGAAAGAGAAGATGCTTTAACAATGATGAATGCAGTGACGATGTCTAAGCAGAAGGCCATCAATCATTATATTGAAGAGTGTGCAAAGTTGAAGCAGGAGTTGGAGACTGAAAAGATAGAGAATGAAAGAATCAGATGATTGTTGCAAAGTTATTCAAGCTATGATTATTCGATTGATGGAATTTATCCAACTGTTGCAGGTTTTGAAGCATTTGAAGATAAGAAGACAGAAGATACGGATACTGGTAAGAAACAAAGTGCAAGTTATAACAAGTGTCCGCCTCCGATCTGGGAAGGTTATTCTCCCAGAAAACCAAATGAGGAACAAGTTAAAAAGGCTGTCAATATAAAGTTAAAGTCTGAAACAACTGATGAGTTGCCAGATAACATTGACGTCACGTTCACATCGTCTGACACCGATCATGAGTCTGAGTTAATAAAGAAAGTGGTCGATCAGGTGTTGGATAAAGATGAGGAGTTAGAGTCAAAATCCGAATCCGAGAGTTCGAGTTCATCAGTTGACCATTCAAAATCATCGGTCAAAAGGGTTTACAATAAAGAATTTATGTTATCGAAAAATAATTTGAATGTTGAACCAATCAAAGTGGCATATACTTTGAATGATTCAGATAAATTATATTCTGATAAAGAATTTCCAATAAGAAGTGTTCAAATAGAAAAGATCAAAAAGGTTTTCAAATTAACAAAAATTAATCTTTCTGAAATAAAAGATGTAAATCTTACTGAAAAACCTAAAAAATACACTTCAAGAGTTCAACAAAGATTGAACAAGAAAAAAGGTTACAGTTCTGGTTTTGGTTTTCAAAAGAAATCAAACCATAACAGTAATTTCAAAAAGAAAGGTTTAGGTTTTACTCCACCCGAAAATCATAAAAATGAGAAAATTTCTAACACAAAAACAATATTTGTTTCAGGGTCAAGTTCTGAAGAAGAGAAAAAGAGATCATTCTGGAAGCAATCGAACAAAGCGCTTCTTGTAGAAAAACAGAAACAGAAGAAGAATGAAGCTAATCAGAAAAGAGAGACAAGAACCTGTTACCGATGTCAAGAAGTTGGTCACATCGCCTGGAACTGTCCAATGGCTACCAACATAAAACAGGAAGTTGTTTCTAAACTCAAAGAGAAGGTTGTTGATAAAACTGAACCACCAACTGAAAAATTCAAAGTGTTTAAAAACTCTACATTTGAAGTTGGTGAATGTTCTAAAAGGTTTTACAAAAGAAGGGTGAATCTTAACAACCAAACGTGGGTTGTTAAGAAATCAGATGTGAAATCTGGCGATGAATCTGACTCGTCAAAGTCAGAGGAGCGACCAGTTGAACCAAAAGAAGAAAATTCAGTACTGCGAATGGATGATGTCAACTTTCCACTATTGCGGGCTGAAAATTTAAAATCAAAAGTTGGAAAAGTAGAAATTTCAAATCAATTCTATTATGAAAAGAAAGAATTTGATGTCGAAAAGGTTTTTAACGACAAAGTGAAAAATATTTTTGGGAAAATGGTCTAGGGTAAGGCCAAAGGGGTAAAAGATTTTTATGAAGAAAAAAGGAATGTTCAAACCCCGAGTGAAACTAAAAAGGTCACACCCAAAGCTAGTCAGGCTTGGGTGTCAGTATTCCATACTTAAAAATCCTGACTTGCCGGAGTTCCCAAGTAGGTAATCCTGGAGCATGAATCGGCATCTTTCTTGAGAAATTCACATCTGTGAAATTTCCACCTACAAGTGGTAGTATCATTCTTGAAAATTGTCATATCTCATTTACAAATAGTATGGTTGATAAGTGAACCTACAAGTGGTTGAAAAAGGGGTTTTCACTTACAAGTGGTTAATCAAGGTCATTAAGTTGAACTTGATTTAACTTTCATTCAAGGGGTTCCAACAAAACTTATTTTCCGGAAAAACCATTTTGATTAAAACAAACTTAAGTGTTTTGAAATCATAATGGGAAAATAGTTTGTTGTCAGGGGGAGTTCTGATTGTTTATGACAAGTGAATGGAGAATTGAAGCTTGATACATCGGTTTGTCAAATTTTCTTTAAATGGTTTTGAATTTTAGGGGGAGTAAGAAATTTCAGAAAATCCCAAAACATTAGAAAATTTGAAAAAGCCAAAAACATGATAAAATCAAAAATGAGTTTTGTTGTGAAAAAGAGGAAATGATAGTACATCAGTGGACTATCACAGCACGCTAAAGAATTGGAAAGTCAAATGTGATAAACGATCTCACTGACGATATGCCAGTAGGTTTTATACATTCAGTAGATTGTTTTCGAGAAATAAACCTAAATATAAATATTTACTTATCTCGTGGGGAACATCTCTCGGATATATAGGTAACCCCTGAAATCTTGTTTGAAGGGCTTTCTATTTCTAACATACTAGGTCTTTGTGCGTGATGATATCTGGGGTATTATACCAGGACTTCTGATTTTGTGGAAGCAATAGCCTAGTCCTCGTATAATGCTCTGCACTGCTTTAAACTTAAAGCTCACCCTCAGCATAAAAATGATGAAACATTGAAAAATACTAATCATGTGTTGTTGAAGAAAAGATCCCCAAACGGGACACACCGAAAGACGAGCCATTATCTCTTTGTCTGAACGGAAGTTCTAACATGAGCTCTCATGGTCTCGCATTACCCGTTTACAGATATCATTAGTGTACACTCACCTGTAAGACTGAATATAGGAGTCTGGATACGGGAGTATATTCTGAGATGGGACACGCGAATAAGTCAAATGCTTAAAACACTAATCTCGCATCTCGAAACAGTTGAACTTTGTGTGAAAATTTAAGTGGATCAGTATACTGACAATCTAAGTGAATCATTTAGAACTTAAAATGTTTAAAGCTTAATGGTGTTGGTGATTTGTCTCATAAACTGATATGATCCTCTTACACAAACTCACAAAAATATTGTCTGTAAATATTTCTTTATTGCTTTTCATTAAAAACAAAAATCCAAAAAGAATATGTTTTAGCATAAAATTTTGAAAAATAAAAAAGATTTTATTTCATCTTATTTTCGACAACTGATGTTGGAAAGCTGATTTTCAAAATTTCGAGTGCTAAACATGATGGACAACAGGATTGGGAGTGTTTGTTTAAAAAAAATTATTCTTACAAGTGGTCATCTGAGATTATAAATGAAAAATCATTTTGGAAGATATCTACAAGTGATGGTTTGAGATTGATTTTACAAAAGTGGTCTCTAAATTTGTCAAATTTTTAAATTTGTAAATCTTACTTTGAGGTAGAGATTGTGCAGGCAGAAGTAGTTTCGATTCTTGAAGGATATGTGAGAGCCAGGATTCCGATTCAAAGCCTGTAGGCTGTAAATTCCAGACTGCGATCCCAACTTTTCGAAAGGGGGAGTCTGAAGACATAAGAGCCAAATACAGATTATGGATCAACATTCAAGGGGGAGTTTGAATGGTAGAGAGCCAGGTTTGAATCCTGTTGTCCACGCAAGCTGCTGATGCTGAAGAACTTGAGGAATCAAGAGATCTGATCAAGAGAAGATAGAGACAGGTTGAGATTCTGGAAGAGAGAGAGAGAAAAGAAGAGATAGAGATTGAGGATGCTTACAATGTTAGATACTTTGGAAAGAGCGAAAAGACTGATCAAGACAGAAGACTTGTCATGCTGAAGACTCGACACCGAAGACTTCGTCAACATCCAAGGGGGAGTCTGTTGGTGCATATGTCTGTCGACTTCGTCTTGTATCGAGTCTTGTATTAGAATTGAAAGATCTAGTCACGTAGTACGAGAAAATTAAGAATCATGTAAGATAGAGCCATTTCGCACGAAATGGGAAGGCCAATTCGTACGAAATGACAATGTCCATTTCGCACGAGTTGGGCATATCCTTTCCACACGAAATGGATTCCCTATATATAGCTGCCTTGATTATTTCATTTGTAACTTTTGCAATTCTGGTAGAGAAGCTCTGCCGAGGTGTCAAACGGTCTGCAAACTTGTCAAATCAATACAGAAGACATTTAAACTACTTCTTAGTGCAAATCAAGCTGATTCAACATCAAAACGTCTGTTTTCGCCTCTCGTTTTGATCAAAACTCTTCTGATTGACTCATTTGGTCGGCACAACGATCCTACATGCATTGACCAAATGTCCCAATCGTCCACAGGGGGTACATTAGTGACACGGTGTTTGATTTAGATGATGACAGTTGCATTTGTTGCACAGAGGTGTGGTGCCAACATATGTTTTCTTAGCACGAGGTTGTGCTGGTTGGTTGGGGGCAACTTGATTGTTCAGAGCAACTACGAAGTTTTGTGAAGCCTTACGCTTCTTTGATTTCTTGGAGGATTCAGTCTTGTTATCCTTTGGTTTTTTTGTGTAGTCTTGTCCGATGGTTTCTTGTCACCTTTCCGGAAAAGTTTACCCTTCCTGACCTGTGATTCAGTCAGGATAGCAGATAGCACAATGGCCTGTCTAACGGTAGTAAGGTTGCTACCAGTAATAATGTCCTGAACTGGGTCAGGAAGGCCATCTATGTACTTTTCAATCGCCTTATCCAAAGGCATAACCATGGTAGGACATAACAGACTTAGCTCCTCATAACGATCAGTGTAGGCTCGATGTTCACCACTATCTTGTTTAAGATCGTGGAATTTGTTTTCAAGTGCCCTTTGTTCATGTCGTGGGCATAACTCCTTCATCATAAGAGCCTGAAGCTCTTCCCACATTTGTGTCATTGCCACATCGGCACCCCTATCCCTCATCACACTGTTCCACCACGTGAGTGCTCTTTTCTGGAATACACTCGATGAAATCTCAACCTTTCGCTCGTTTGGGCATTGTACATGACGAAACGTGCTTTCGAGACTCTCAAACCACTGTAGGAGCCCAGTAGCTCCTTCAGACCCAGTAAATGCGAGTGGTTTAGCTGAGTTAAACTGTTTATAGTTGCACAGAGCAGGTGCATTGTTGTTTTGTTTTTGTTTGCTTGATTTAATTGGGTTACTAGGTTTGGGAGCACATCAGCGATTTGCTGAGCGATTATGGCTGCCATAGCGGCATCTTGAGTTTGATCACGTCGAGGAGGCATTCTAAAAGAGCAGAGAAACATGAGAGAAAACGAGTGAGATGATATTAGATAGTCAAAATTGAATGTTTAAAAATATCGACAAAGCATAAGGATTGTGATTATTTGTTCGTTACCTAAAATAAACAAACGACACGGTGACTAATCAAACTAAATGGGTATTTATAATGTATCACGAAGATACGCTTTAGCCTATAGGTGGACACTCACCCCAAGAGTTCCCAGGTAAGTGTGACTGGTCCGATGATGTGGATTTGTATGAACACTCTAGCCTTAGACAGAAAAATCAGGGTAGAGGCACCCACCCATCTGGATTGCACATGTTCAGATTATTAAAGCCCAAACTTTGACAAGATTTTAAAACACCAAAGGCTTAAAAGCCTAAAACAAATCATCTAAGGATAGATTATTCCTTGTGAATTTTTTGGAAAAATTCTGACTCGAGAGAATGAATTATGTTTTGTTTTTGGTAATCACCTAAAGATAGGTAATTGGTATTGTATTAAAAATCTAAACGCAAGAAATCTCGCGTTAGGGTCCTAGGAAAGTTATAGACTAGGTCAAGAGCATTACTAATAACCTAATTCCCTATAACCATGGCTCTGATACCAACTTTTCTGTAACACCCCGACCGCGTAATACAACAAACCGCGGCGGAAACGTCGGGGAGTCATGTCACAGAATCGTTGTTTCACAACACATGGTAGTTGAAGTTTTGTTTTATAACATTAATAAACTCATTGTTTTGATACAAACCACATAAATGCAAACAATTGTCTTTCAAGTTTTAAACTCACTAAGGCACGAGTCCATCCTATGTGTAGCATGCGTCAACAATCATCACGTAATAGAACCTGAAACATATGTGAAAATAAAACGTCAGCATAAAAATGCTTGTGAGAAACATAAGTTTTTGTGAATTAGATTCATGGCTTGGATATTATAAGAAAAGTTTATATGTTTACAAAGTTAGCCATGAATCCTTGATAAAAGTTCAGTTTCTAAAACACATTGCTTTGATAAAAGGTTTGTAGTATATACAAAAATATACTTTGGTTTTAAAATAATACAATAGGTAGTATATCAAATATACTTTGATTTTGAAATAATAGATTAAGTAGTATATCAAATATACTTTGGTTTTGAAATAGTTGAATTGATAGTATATCAAAATATACTTTGGTTCATGAAATAGTAGATTAAGTAGTATATCAAAAATATACCTTAAAGCATCGGTAGTATATCAAATTATACTTTGGCTTGAAAATAGCATATCAAACTATGCTTTGGTAGTATATCAAAATATACTTTGGTTTTGGGATTCACGGAATCAGTAGTATATCAAACTATACTTTAGTAAACAATATCACATTGGTAGCATATCAAACTCTGCTTTGGAAGTATATCGAAATATACTTAAATTGTGATTTGGTAGTATATCAAACTATACTTTGGTTTAAAAAGATAGCATATCAAACTATGCTTTTGGTAGTATATCAAAATATACTTTGGTTTAGGAAATCAACAAAGATAACTTTTTATGGCTTAATTGGAAAACCTTTGTAATACACATTGTGGACGTTTGGCAATACATTCAAACCTAGTGTTTCAAACTACACTTTGGTGACTATAGATATACCACGAAGGCAAAATCTATTTGGTTTAAACTGTAGGATCGTTTTCAGACTCGAAAGAGTCGATAAGAAGAGTTATACTTAATTTGAACGGCGGAAACAGACAAACTAAGCTCAATTCAGCAAGTATTACACTTTAAACTGTCGATTGTATTGAAAGAATGACTTTTACAGCGACTCGACACTTCGGCAGCACTTCGTTGCAAACCGAAAGAACCAGATACTGATTTCGCTCCAAAGACCCCTATATATAGTGGTTATGATTTCGCTTGAACATGTTTCAAGCGAAATCACCTTGTTACATTCAAGCGAAATCAATGACTAAACACTCAAGCAAAATCAGACCTTGGTATTTCGCTTGAAACTGACTTGAAATCATTTCAAGCGGAATCTCATCTAATTCAGTTTCTCACTTTTCGTGCCCTGATCTAACTATCTATATACAAGACTCGATACAAGACGAAGACGACAGACGGATGCACCAACAAACTCCCCCTCGGATGTTGACGGAGTCTTCAGTGTCGAGTCTTCGAATCTTCAGTCTTTATCAGCCTCTGGGCTTCTCTTTGTAGTATCTGACGTTGTAAGCATCCTCAATCTCTATCTCTTCTCTTTCATCTTCAACAAACTCCTTCCCTCGGAAGTTGAAGTTTTCTCTATTCATCAGCACCAACATACACTCCTCCTCAAACAGTTAATTCGGCTTAGAATCAAAATCCTGGCTTTCTTCAATCATAAGCTTCTCAGGATCGACAATCCTAGCTCTTACTCCATCTGCACATTTCTCTAACACAAACATAAGTTTTATGATATAGAAATTTCACGCATTCAGACACCACTTGTAAAATACATCACAAACTGATCTATCATATAGTGTCTGATGAACCACTTGCAAGAGTATCATTTTCAAAAACTTCTGATGACCACTTGTAAAGTTATCTGTAAATTTATCCCAAACCAATTCGTCAAGTTTATCACTCGGAATTTTGAAAATCAGCTTTCCAACACCAGTTGTCGAAAATCTTTTTGTATTTTTCAAAATTTATGCTAAAACACACTAAAATCTTTTTGTATTTTTGAATGCTGACACCACATGTAGGAATAAAACTATGCAGAAATGAAATCTATACAGACAATATTTTTATGAGTTTGTGTAAGAGGATCATATCAGTTTCTGAGACAAATCACCAACACCGTTAAGCTTCATTTCATTTTAAGTTCTAAACAATTCACCTAGATTTTCAGTATACTGGTCCACTTAAATTTTCACACAAAGTTCAATTAATTCGAGATACGATATTAATGTCTTAGATACTTAAACTTAATCGTGTGTCCCACTACTTGAATATACTCCAGTATCCAGATCCCATTATTCAGTCTTACAGGTGAATATACCTAGATGATATCTGTAAGGGGTTAGATGCGAAACCGTGAGAGCTCAGGTCAGAACTTCCGTTTAGCAGAGAGATGACGGCTCGACTTTTGGTGTGTCCCCTTTAGAGGATCTTTTCTTCAACATCACATGATTAGCATTTTTCAATGTTTCATCATTTTTTATGCTGAGGGCTGCGCTTTTTCAAGCATTTGCAGAAAGTATTATGCGGGGACTAGGTCAGAATTTCCATTCAGCAGAAATCCCGGGATAATACCCCAGATATCACTAAGCATAAAGACCTAGTATCTCAGAAAGAGGGACCTTTCAAACAAGATTTCGGGGGTTACCCATATATCCAAGAAGTTGTTCCCCACGATCTAAGCAAGTTTGAAATTTAGGTTTATATCTCGTCACAATCTACTAAATGTGTAAAAACCTACTGACATATCCACAGTAAGATTGTTTATCACATTTTAACTCTCCAATTCTTTAGCATGTTGTGATAGTCCACTGATGTACTATCATTTCCTCTTTTTCACAACAAAACTCTTTTTACATTTTATCATGTTTTTGTTGTTTTATCAAAATTTTTCAAATCAAAAATGAGTTTTATGATTTTTCAAATTTTCTAATGTTTTTGGATTTTCTGAAATTTTTACTCCCCCTAAAATGCAAACACATAAAAAATTCGAAAACAAACTATACAAGAAAGTTGACAACTGATATCAAATCGCTTCAATTCGCCATCCACTTAGCGTAAACAATCAAAACTCCCCCTATCAACAAACTATTTTCTCATTTAGATTTCAAAACACTTAAGTTTGTTTTAATCAAAATGATTTTTCCGGAAAATTAGTTTAGTTGATTTTACCATTTTTAGGTATACCATTAGTAGGTTCGGGGATGTGGTTCATCATATTGTCGTTCAACCACTTGTAAGAAAATGCAAGTACAAATTAATGTCCTTGATTTACCGTTAGCAAATATGCACAATCAAACCTTTTACCACTTGTACGACGAATTTTCCGAAGAAAAATTTTCAAGAAATATGCCGATTCCTGCTCCACACTTACCAACCTGGGAGCTCCGGCAAGTCAGGTTTTTCTATTCAAAGAAAATATCCACCCAAGCCTGACCAGCCTTGGGTGTCACCGAGTCACCAACACTCGGTTTCTTACCACCCATCTTCTTCTCATTGAACTCTTTAACCCCTTTGACTTTTCGGTCAACCATTTTACCAAAGATGTGTTTTACTTTGGGGTTAAAGGCCTTTTCAGCATCAAACACCTGCTTATCAAAATAAAATTGGTTAGAAATTTCAACTTTCCCAATTTTCTTCTTAAAATTTTCAGCCCAAAGTGGTGGAAAATTCTCATCATCCACAATCGGAACTGATTTATCACAATTTTCAACACTCCGTGGCTCCTCTGATTTTGTAAAATCAGATTCATCACTAGAAGATAGCTCCTCTGATTTTAACCTATCAGAATCATTGCTAGAACTATCAACAGACTTTTTAACAACCCATTTCTGGTTGTCTGATTTAGCTCTTTTCTTGTAAAATTTGTTTGAACATTCACCAATTTCAAATTTTAAATTTTTGAATAATTTTGTTCGATCAATTGGTGGTTCAAACTCAACCACTTTCTCTTTGAGTTTAGAAACTTCCTGTTTGGTTTGAATTGCTTGCGAACAGTTCACCGCAAGATGTCCAATTCTAACACATTTGAAACAGGTTCGAGTTTTCTTCTTTTGATCAACAGTCTTCTTTTCATCTTGCTTCTTCGCAAGGAACTCACTGTTCGATTGTCTCCAAAACTCTTTCTTTTCTTCTTCTTCTGATGATGTACCTGAAACAAATGTCATCTTTGATTTAAAATCTCGAACATATTTTTCAGTTTTCAGTTTTTCTGTTGGAATAAAACCTAAACCTTTCTTTTTGAAATTACGATTATGGTTTGGTTTCTTTTGAAAACTAGAACCAGAACTGTAACCCTTTTTCTTGTTTAATCTCTGTTGTACTCTTGAGGTGTATTTTTTAGGTTTTTCATTAAGATGTAAATCTTTTATTTTAGAAATATTAATTTCTGTGAGTTTGAAAACCTTGTTGATCAATTCAGTTTTGACACCTCTTATTGGAAATTCCTCATCAAAATATAATTTGTCAGAACCATTCAAAGTATATGCAACTTTAAATGTTTCGCCATTCAAATTAGATTTTGATAACAGGAATTCTTTACCGTAAACTCTTTTGCCCTGTTTTTCATTTTGACTCTAAATGTTGGATTCAGACTTTGACTCCGACACCGACTTTGACTCCTCTGTTTCATCGTTATCTAACACATGACCCACTACTTTCTTCATCAATTGAGATTGTTGATCAGTGTCAGACGAAGTAAAAACGACATCAATGTTTTCTGGCAAATTAACTGACGACTCCGACTCCCACTGTAAGTTTGTAGCCTTTTGGACTCTTTCAGAATTAGGATTTCTGGGCAAATATCCATTTTCTAGCCGGGGTGGACACTTGTTGTAACTGACATCTTGTTTCTTACCAGAATTCTTTTTGTCAGTCTTTTTCTTTGTGTCACTTTTCTTCTCAGTCTTCTTTTCAGGAATCTTTTCATCAGTAACTTTTCCAGCATTCTTTTCTTCAGTTAATTCATCCTCTTCAAATGCCTTCATGCCTTCAACAGTCGGATAAATCCTGTCAATGACATAAGAAGTACATGAGTAACTTTTCAACAAACGATTAACTCTCTCAGTTTCAATTCTTTGTAATTCAAGCTTTTGTTCAAGAGCAGCACACTTCTTGATGTAATTGTTCACCACTTTCTGTTTAATCATGAAAGCTCCCTGAAGTGTCTTCATTGCTGTAGCTTGCTCTTCACTTGTGTCATTATACATATTCATAGCTTTGTTCAGCACATCATATGATTCCTTCAATCTGTTCATATTTTGAATCAAAGAACTATTTTGTTCCTTCATCGTTTCACAGTTTTCACACATAACTGGACTCTTCTTTGCAACAACTTCTTCATCAATCTCGAACTTTGGAACTTCTTTCACTTTCTTTCTAACCACCGGTACTGTTTCATCATCACTGCTCACCGGTGTTTTTACCTTTTTCTTTTTCTTCTTGGCTTTCTCATCTTCACTATCACTTTCAGCCATCATCTTCAAATGTTGTTCCATTTGTTTGGTATAATATTCAGCACCATCATCATCACTATCTTCTTCGATTCTGGCAACAAAAGCTGTGTGAACTGTATCTTGATTAGGAATATAATCATCCCAAGTGAAATTCTCCCAGCTAAAACCTTCGGGTAATCTCTCATCATCTTGATCTATTATCAAGGCATTACCATCAGCTCTCTTTGAAAAATCTTGATTAACCACACAAGCTCTCTTTGAAGAATCTTCGATCACATTTCTTCCATGTGCAGTTTGTGCCTAATGTTGTTGTTGTTGAGTTGGTTGTTGAGCAACTTGATGGTAAATGCCCTTCCGTTAGTAATCATTGTTGTTGTTGAATGGATTTTGAGCTCCACTTGCTTCGCGATTGATGCACTCCCTCTTGAAGTGTCCTTTTTCCCTGCAACGAAAACAAGTGACTTTAGACTTATCAAAACCTAAAGTAGAAATGTTAGCTTCACGTAGATCATTTCTTCCTGTGATCTGCTTAAATTTCTCAGCTCTCCTCAACACAAACACCATTTTATATCCATTAGCTCCATCTCCTCAGCATCTATTTGATCGTAATCCTCTTTTGTAAGCATTGGATTCCCGATCTTTCCTGCAACAAAACTGCTGTATGATTCTAAAACCATTCCTAACAAAGACATGTGATTCTTAGCAACTTCCTCTGAATAATCTTGATCATTTTCAAGATTTAAAACAATATTGCATTGAAGTTTTCTCCCATTCTTTGTTGCTAAAATGTTAGGATCAAATGATGGAAATGATGAGAAACTTGTGTTGCAGTTTGATCCTTTTGATGAACTTCCTGATGAATTCTTGGCATTGAATGCAGTTTCCACTTTCGGAGAAAAGTTTGTGGTTTTCTCATTCAACCCTGTTTTGTAATACAGCCCAATATCCTGTTCACCATCAAAATCTTTCATTCTGACTATCTTCCGTTTGCTCCATCTCTTGAGCTTCCAACTTATCAATGAATTTACTCAAAGTGAGTGTGTTAAAACCTTTCTTGTTTCTGAGCATCATCAGATATGTACCCCAAGTTTCATGTGGTAACGCATCAGCCAATTTTTCAATTAACTCTTCATTGTCTTTGTTGATGCTTACCCTCCTCATATTTACCAACAAATTGCAGTATCTTTCGATGATCTGCTTTGTGCTTTCATTCTTCAATCCACGAAACAAGTCAAATTCTTTATTCAAAAGTGATTTCTTGTTCTTGATCATTTCCTGACTACCAATAAACTTTGACCTTAATGCTTTCCAAATCGAATAAGAACTTCCGTTGTATTGCAATAAGACCATGATGTCTTCTTTCACAGCTTGTTGTAGTAGACTTAGCATCATTTTCTCATTTTTATATTTTTTTTGTCATCCGCACTCATATCCTTGATAGCAATCTCCTCTTCATCGTCATTTAACGGTCTCACATATTTTGTTTCAACACATTCCCAAGCATCCTGATAGTTAGCTTGTACCCAATTCTCAAAACGACCTTCCCAACCCTTATACTCCTCAATGTTCATGAGTTTGGGTGGTTTTTGCATATTGCCCGTTTCGTTTTCCATCATCGTATTTTGTGCCAGACTGATCGGGGTAACCGGAGTAGCAAATGCGTTGTAGAATTCCTCGTCCATGTTCGGATTTCAAAAATTCTCAAACTATCTATTCAAGCGAAATAGCCAACTACAAACAGGATCACTATTCAAGCGATATCACTGATTCAAGCGGAATCAGTCAAACAATATTCAAGCGGAAACACGGTTTGAAGCGGAATCAGAAATGTATATTCGTGCGGGATCATCAAAAAAATTCAAGCGAAATGTCAAATTTCAAACGAAATCAGGACATAACCCAAGCGGAATCACTGTGACGTCATCATTCAATCGAGTAATTTCAAGCGGAATTACTAAAAACTCATGTTTAAATCGAATTTTAACCTGAAACTTTTAAGGCTTTGTTAAATGTCAAATCCGAGTACACTGTGAAAAATTGAACAGGTTTTAACCGTGAAAAGATGTTTAATTTGAAAAAGAAGGTGTAGAAGTCAGAAATTGCAGCTGAATTGGTATGAACTCTTCCTCCTGAGCTCTGATACCACTTGTAGGATCGTTTTCTGACTCGAAAGAGTCGATCAGAAGAGTTATACTTAGTTTGAACGGCAGAAACAGACAAACTAAGCTCAATTCAGCAAGTATTACACTTTAAACTATCGATTGTATTGAAAGAATGACTTTTACAGTGACTCGACACTTCGGCAGCACTTCGTTGCAAACCGGAAGAACCAGATACTGATTTCGCTCCAAAGACCCCTATATATAGTGGTTGTGATTTCGCTTGAACATGTTTCAAGCGAAATCACCTTGTTACATTCAAGCGAAATCAATGACTAAACACTCAAGCGAAATCAGACCTTGGTATTTCGCTTGAAACTGACTTAAAATCATTTCAAGCGGAATCTCATCTAATTCAGTTTCTCGCTTTTCGTGCCCTGATCTAACTATCTATATACAAGACTCGATACAAGACGAAGACGACAGACGGATGCACCAACATAAACTTTGGTTTCTGACATTCCGTACAACAGGAATGGGGTGTCAAGTCCTATAGCGCTATATCATACTACCAATCGGGTTGATTATTGTTAATGAATGTATAAGTATATAAATATGCACCAACAATAGTCTTACAAACGTTGAAAATCAGTATTTAAGCCATAGGTAACAGTTTCAATTCGTTATAGGATAAGTACTATGCATGTGTAATCATATAGCTTGAAATCATGAAAATAGTGAATAGGCACATATGAATCACCCCAAAACATTTGGAAATCATAAAGAGGGGAATATGTACTCACTTGGGATTGCAAAGAGTCCTCGAATCAAGTGAGATAAGAAAGCTTCAAAACGTGTCCTAATGTGTCCTAACATCGGGTAACTATGTTAAAGTAACGGTACATAATCGGGGGAATTGAATAGAATGAGGTCTTGTAAACCAAACGAGTGTTGGAACTCATATGAAATGGTTTAACAAAGTCTACATTCTGATTTGAAAGTAATCCTAAGTGCTTTTGACCCGTTATGACCCGTTAAGGTAGTTTACACTACTTTAACGTGTCATTTGCGTAACTATGCGTTCGGATGGTTAAACAAGTCCTATGATAAGTCTTAAATTCCCAAACATGTTTGAAAATGTTATAATATCAGTTTAGGTGTCAAAAGTTTGGTCACGTATGCTTAAAATGAATTTATGAATAAAAAGTGCATTTTGGTCATTTTCTAAGGGCATCTAAGCATCCTACCATATAACTAACCAAACGAAGTGACCATAAGGTATAACCTCAGGAGGTTATTCCCTATACAACTATGGTCACAATTATGTGTTTGGTCGGATACTAATGATCGACCAAACGGTTCGTATTCGAAAGTCAAAACGGTGGTCAAACTGCTCAACTTACGACCTAAATAAGCACAAAACTAGAAGTGACGAGTTAAACATGTCAAAACATGTTTAACTAAGTTGGAAAATTGATTTGGTATAAAAAAAAGTGTTTTGATACCCGAAAATAGTTCCGTCGTAAAATGTACATAATTGTGCATTTTGACCGAAACTTTGACTCGTCACTTCGACTAGTAAACGTGGTAATCAGTAGGCATAATCGCAAGGGATTATAACCATTGTGACTACGATCACGTTGCAAAGTTCAATTGAACTTTTCTTTAAACAATTTATGGTGTAAACTGAAAGTCAAATAGTAGTCAAACTGTTTGACTTTCAGCTGATAATTGCTGAAAATGAATAAACAAGACTGGATAGAACACTTACTTGTGTTCTTAGGATGAAAGAAAACTAGAAAACTCAGATGGGAGGCCTCTTAATAAGGTAGCAACTCCAACTTTGAGTTTAAGAGATAAGAATGAGAAAATGAGCAAGGATTTAGGCAGAATTTGGAGGCTATTTATAGTTGTTGTGAAGCCATATGATCATGCCATGTGGATTGTGTATTGCCCAAGGATGTATGGGATTAAAACAAGTGTGTGGATATGAATCAAAGCCTTGTTCATCACTTCAAATAGCCCACAATATGAAAAACCATGAAGAAATACATGAGCTGGTAGCTGGCAAGAAGGTTCTGTTGAAACAACATCATCGCGTCATGCCACAAGGGGGGGGGGGGTACCCTGTCGCGTTACGCTACCATACATATACTTTCAGAGTTTGGGAAGAAAGGTCCCTGTACACAATTTAACCTGTTTTCGACGCGTTTAACCCACATTAACCCATTTTTCAGGCTTTATAAGGACGTTAAAGCATTTAGTACTTGGAATATGCTCAGAAATATTGTGGATGTTGGTTCGTTCGGCTGTACGATTGCGTTTTGCGCTTAATTACAACGAGCAATTTAACTTTCGCGAAAACGACCGTAATTGTGTAACGAATGATGTTTTTGCATTCCAATCACTAAAATACAATATTTTAATGATTACAAAATTTTTTGATGTGCGTATATGGTCTGTATGCATAAATACGCGAATTTGCATACTTTCGCAGTTCTGACGCTTTTAGTCCTTGTGATCGAATAAACATGATTTTGACATACCAAACCCTCTGAAACTTATTTCTAAGTTATATTTGTCACATCCCCAAAATACCACATGCGGAATCCCCCGCGAGGCGTGTGACGTACCAGGATCTAACCACTAATCACATTGAACTCATAACAAGATTTCTACTAAAAACTTTCATCCATCAAGATAAAGTGTTACAAAACATATTTATAACTCGTTGTGTTTAGCGGAAGCGTAATACAAGTTTAACTAAAACCCAAGTGTTTGAAATCAGCTAGTCTCGTTTCAAGTTTCCATGTTCCTCGACCCATGACCACTCCAGCATCCTAGACAGCAAGTTCCACATACACACGTATCAATAACCTGCGAGCATGCACACACGTGTATCAGACAACGCTGGTGAGTTCATAGTTTTACGAAAACGTTAGTTTCCAAGTGTTTAATTCCGTTCATTGATTACAATTTTGATAATACATCGGATACAAGACGGCTCCTGATGTATGTTTTGTCCGTTCCCCAGTGCTCCTATCAAAGCACTGGGCATGACTGGGTCATTAGTTCACACCCGTCCTCTCCGGTACGGGGTGAGGGTGCCAAACCTAAGTAGCGCTACCAACTAATACCCCGTTACCTCTCCGATAACAAAAAGACGGGACTTAAAGGTGATAGGACGAGTGTATTATCCAACATACCAGATTTTACCCACGAGACGTATTCCTCTCCAGAATACCCAATTGATTTACCCAAAAACCTATCCCTCTCAGGGATACCCAATGACTGTCCCAACCACCGAGACACATGCTCAAGAGGAATGAACTCACATTTGGTTTGCTCGGTAGGATTAGTTACTTGTTTACAGTTGTTCACACACGCCCTAACATGGTTACCATCATAAACCAGTCGTGTAACACTTAATCTTATACCCTTTACACATATTACACAAGTAGCACACACGTATTTCACATATTATCATACAAGTCATAATAGTTATTCATACCACGAAACATCCTACTAACATCGTATAATCACGTAATCAAGTATTCATGTCTTATATCAGTCCATCGCTTTATCATAGCAATAGGCGGCCCAAACCACACACGGCCCAATGTTTACTTCAGTCCAAAATATGATATCAGCGTTGGGCGGCCCAACATCAATATCATAAGCCCAAAACGTGACCCTATCGGCCCAGACAACAAACTGTTTTTTTTTTTAAAAAAGACTATTCCCTTGTATGACCAACTCTCATGAAAGAAACCTAAGAATTAAGTGTGAAATCATGTGAATATAGTGTACGGCTACAGACAAGGTGTTCAAATGCTTGTTTTATCCGAAATTGTTTTATGAGTGGTATCATATGCTCCAAAAGTTGTACACTCTTTATCAAGTTTTTCAAATAACCAATTCACATAGCAAGATCCAACAGATAGGACAAATCCACTTTTCATTATTTCTATACCATAATAAAAGAACCTAGATTTAAATATATAATATTTTGAACCACCCAACATATTTAAGTTGTACTCTATGCTTGTAAGCTTGTACATCTCCATTAAAACCCAGCTCAAGAATTTCGAACACATACATTCATGTTTCAAATAATACACCTATTCAACCATTTGCATTAAGAACCTATATCACCCTTAATATTAATCACAAACGGACATCCTCATCATTATCATTTCTAGTAGCACAACAGAAGCCATAGTTATCATTTAAAGTTCAACAAAGTTTATCATAATCACCACTTACACAACCAACATATTTAAACGTCAAACAGAAGCTTATTATTGTCACTATGAGTATGTACGGGCACATTATCAAGAACCTAACAATAAAAACACCAACATGAATCGCTTTTGTTTCAAGTTGAGCACACAAAACGAAGATGACATTCTAACAATTCGTCACAACCAATACCAAAAACCCTTATCAATTAATTATGTTACTTGTTATATGTCAACTAATGATCACATAATCTATCTTAACAACGACACGTAAATCATCCTAGCGATGGATGTGATGTACTAACCGTATTCGCGCGCGAGAGAGAGAGAGATGGCAAACAAGGAGAGAGCCTCGTCCCGGATGAGACTGCCATCGAGCTAAGAGAAGGGAATAAAGAATGCTAGGGTTGTTGTGGTTCTACAAAACAAATAGAATTACGTGCCCCCTATATCTAATATTATACGAGACCCATGAAGGGTGGGCTCAAATGAATGACTCGGGCCGGACACATGTGGGCCGAGGTCAAATAGAGGTGGCTACGGTGTGTGTGCAACCCACTTTTATGTGTGGCCCAACTTAGCTCTTAGGCACCGAAAATGGCCCACTACACACGCAAACATACTCAATCACGTTTTACATTTAGCAGGTTTATTAAAGTCACGAGTGTTTAACAATTTTATCATTGTAAAGAATGTAAATAGAAATAATAACTTATGTTCTTGTTCCGGAGTGTACATCACTACGAGAATTGCCAGACTTTCGTAGTTTGTCGTAAATAGTCCCTGTGATCGAATAAACTTGTTTTTGACATACCGAACCCTTCAAAACTTATTTCTAAGTTATGTAAAGGATATTTAGGGTATGTTTATCTTATGTCACTTTTCTAGAGTGTATGTTGCATTAAACTGATTACGTTTGTGTAATAGTTTACGTAAAACTTCCAGAAAAACTTCTCGAGAGTTCGAAATCATACAAGATTTGATATGTATAATTGTCACATCTAATCATACAATCCCGAATGTGAAACACAAGATTTCATTAGGTTTGAAATTGCTCGGAATTGTAGAATGGTCATAAAGGCACAAATGTCACATTGTACATGCTCCTTCCTTCTGCATTTTCATTTTGTAGGCTTTTAAAGCCGAAAGTCAAGCATTTTTTATAAATGCTTTGACTTCCGATTTAGACCTTAATGGTCCAGCCATTGTTCGAGGCAAACATGGCTACATGATCATAAGTAGGTAGGTGTTAATCCCTCAAAAGGGCACCTCCTAAGAATCACGTTTGCTTGGTCAATTGACGGGTCAACATATTATTGTTTTAAAAAGTCAACTGGGCAGATTTTATAAATATTGTAATCTGAGTTTATATGTCTTCTAAAATATGTTTAATCACTTAAACAACTTGGTAATAATTATTAGAACATGTGTAACCATGCTCGGCTCGTAAATTCCAGTCCTAAGGTCGGTTCGAAACCGAAAGTCGCAAAGTTTGACTTATGCTTTAACTTTCGATTCTGAACCGATTTAGAATAGTTTGCTACTGATTTAAGGTTCCATTATGATCGTAATATAATGTAGCATAACCCTCTGAGGTTATATTACATGATCATAATAGTAATTTGAGTTTTTGCACATGTTCTGTTATTATGCCATACTTTGACTAATTTGCCCTTTTTATTAAAAACAAGGTTTTAATCACTAATGAACTTGAAAAGGACTTATGTACTAATATGTTCAAGTAATTAACTTATAATGATGTTATTAAACTGATCATAAACTAATTTTTCATATAATATCGTAAATTATGCTTTAAAGTGACCGAAATGCCCTTTCGGCACATAGAACGATTTTAAACATAATTTCTGTGACAACTGGCACAAAACCGGTAATTTTCGTACTATTTTAATTTTTATTTATTATCTGCAATTATGTGCTTAAATGTCAACGTTGTCTGATTACATGCTATACATGTGAATTCATGCACGTTTTATACTTCAAATATTGCTTTATGCATTACTTTTAGCGTTGCGTCAGAAGACCAGTAAACTCATCGGTAAGACACGCTTTATCAGCAATTCTGAAGAAAGCAGTCAGATAATAGAATTAGAGCCTAGGAATAGGTCCAACCTCTAAAATACAATAACCCAAGTGTGGATACGAGGGTTAACATATAAACTTTTCGGAAGCTAAACTATGCACTAAAAGACACCCGAAACGCACTTTAAATGCATAATTCAGCATAAATCAGTACAATTCAGCTATTTAACACAATAATATCATGCAAAATTTATGTTTTATGGCCCAAAATAACTTACAAAGTGTCGGCAATTAAAACTGCCACAAAAGGTGCTTCATACTTAGTGAAACTGCGTAATTCAGCACTTTAACGAACCGTAACGAACCGAACAACCGGGACATCAAAATTTGACTAGAAGTAATGTTTTTATGATATTAAACTAGTATTGGTGCTAGAACACGTTAAAAATCATAAAAACCCCTAAACACACTTAAACTAAGTTAAACCCCCTCGTTTGCACTTTAAACCCTCAACTTCCCAAATTTTACACTTTACCCCCCCCCCTCACCCTTGGCCGGCCCCAAGTGGGCCCACATGACTTTTATTATTTTATATAACTATGTCTCCTAACTATTAAACAAAGAAATCTTTGAGAAAGATCATTTGTTGGAATATTCTTTTATAAAGACCTTAAGTAGCAACATTTACCCAACATCACAAGAACTTCATCTTCTTCCTCTCCCACCCTCTTGGTCTCGGCTCACTACTCCCACACACAACCCACCATTTTCAAGCTTCAATCTCATGATCCAAGGTCACTAGGAGGTGTATGAAGGCCATCTAAGAAGGTGTAAGGTGCTAGAAGTGGAAGGACCTCACTTTGGAGCTTTTAACCTCTCATTTTCTTCCTTGTTCATCATCTTCATTTTTGTGCCACTTCCCTAGACATTAGAGCTAGTAGTAAACTTCTTGATCACTAATTTAAGTCATGTTTATGTTATGTACAAGTTTCACCATCCGAACAACTTAACTTTTAATGATAAAAATGAAAAGATCTAACATATTCATGAAGAAAATAAGTGATTACATAAATTTTTGGTGTATGTAATGATGTTGTTGATGTTATATCTTGTGTTTATGTTTAGATCAAGTATGTTAAAGCTTAGATCTAACAAGATTAAGCATGGATCTTGAAGGATCCATGGTTAAACTTGAAGATGAACATATGAAGCATTATGTGAACATGAAAAAAATGAATTTTGATGCATAATCTTGTAATCTTGAAGTAATAAAGTGTGTGTAGAACTAATTTTTGAAACTAAAATTCATAGAAAGTTTGTTAAAAATTTAGCATAAAGCTTGTTTTTAAAAGATCTAAAGTTATTAAGCATGGATCTTGAAAGATCCATAGTTAAACATGATGTTAAAAATAATGATCTTTCTAATAAACATAAAAGTGGTTCTAGAACATGATTTAACTTTGAAACCATTAAACTCATGAATGAGTTGGTTAGTAAAATAGAGTTTCATTAAAGTTTGCTTAAAATACTCAAGAACACTTATTTTTGGAAAGATCATCTTATGTAAAGTGTAGATCTAAAAGACTACACATTTTTAACAAAAATCAAGTTCACCATGATGTTTCATATGAAGAAATTGGTGTGTGTTGTTGATGATTATTGTTGAAAATTGTTTTGGTGATTGAAAAGAAAATAAAAACATGTTTTGAAAACATGGGAAACCTCCATTTTCAGGAGAAACTGTGTCAAAATTTTTATAAAATTTTGACACTTAGAAAATATAAGTTGTGGTGAAACTTATTCCCTAAAAATACATTACCAAGGTTTCCCTAATTTTTGTAAGAAATTACAAGTTAAGAAATGAATATTTCTTCAAGTTAAAATTTATATTAAGTATGTATATTTTTAGGGAAAATATATATATTTAGTGATCACCAAATTTTGTGCTAAGTGTATATTATGTGTATTATATGTAGTAGTGTATTAGGGACTTGAAAATACCCTAAATACTCCCAAGGAATATGAATACAAAAATACACATACAAATACATGAGAATACATAAGTATACAAGTATACAAAAATTCCTCACAAGGAAATACATGGATGAATACAAGGAAATATATATTAATGAAAATACATTTCTTGACATATTATCTAACTTGGACAAGTTATTAATTTAAAAATGTATTGTTAGACAAAAATATATATAACCTATACCATGTATTGGAATTTATACAAAAATCGGGTGTATAACAGGAATAACCATATATATATTTTATAGCATGACAAAATATATATATTTCATACAAGTCTTAAAGATATATTATTTTTTTAAGAAATCTAATTCCGGAAAGTAATAAAAATCAAAGTATTGATTTTTGGAGAAAAATACAAAATACACAAATATTTACATAAAATACAAGTATACTTTTCTAAGAATACTTGTACAAAAATAATACTGATATTATTATTTCACAAAATACTTATATTTATTTTCGGAAAATAATATAAGTAACCTACTTGGAAAGTTGAAAATATAAATTATTTTTAACACTTATTACCCTGAAAATTCTTCATGAACGAATATATATTTTAGAAGTAAAATATATATTTACAAAAATACAAAACATATTCAAAGTGTAAAGACATGACAAACGGGCACGACCCTCACTAAGAATGAACATACAAAGAACAAATACATAAGCTAAAGATGGTGACTTGTACTTGTGTGATACAAGTCTAGTGACTAACATTAATAGAACACGTATAGGTCACGACGCTACGAAACCAACCGGTGAAGTTTACGGCGCAGGATACGCAAAGTTGTGAGTTCATGTCCCTACTTTTAAACTTTTACTTGTTTTCTAAACTTGGGGAAAATACATGTACAATGGTATGTAGCACACAAAACTAAGGAATGACACATATATCACGTGACGAATAAGGTACATAAGCACCATTAGTCAACGTATACATTTAGACCGCGGAACAGGAGGGTTAGATCTAATGGGTTTCAGGCAACCCCACTCTTGGCCTACTTCTACCAATGAGTGCTTTTGTGTCTCAGTCGATCTCGACAAAAATGCCTAGGTTTGGTGGCTTCCTATGTCTTGACATATGTTAATGGCCTTGCAAACCATTAGCGATCTCGTATTCCTTGCATTTACAGAACTCAGTTTCAGATACGTCTTTACAAATTACATACCATGTTTTCATACAAGTATATTGTAGGATCGTGTTCGGACCCGAAACGAGTCGATCAGAAGCGTTCTACTCAAAATGAAAGGCGGAAACACACATGATGAGTTGAATTCAGCTAGATATACACTTTAACTATCTTTTTTATTGATTGGACGACAATTTACACCACGGAGACACTTCGACAGAGCTTCTGTAGGATCGTGTAGCTGACCCGAACGAGTCGTTCAGAGGAGTTTTGATCTGTTTCAGGTGCGGAAAACAAGAAACAGACTAAGAAACAGCTTGTTCTTCACTTTAAACACTGATTGGATTGATTTGACAGCAATTACATCCAAGAATCAAACCGGCAGCACCTCGGTATGATTTTCAGGAACAGTACAAATGATTTCGCTTGGACACCTATTTATAGTGTCATGATTCCGCTTGAAACATACACACAACAGTTCAAGCAGAATAGCAATGTTGTGATTCCGCTCCAAACCATTTCAAGTGGAATCTCCCTTTCAAGCGAAATCACCCTTAATACAATCTAAAACTTCCTATTTTCTCGTACAATGTGCCCTGATCTAATCTATCTAGTACAAGACTCGATACAAGATGAAGTCGACAGATGCATGCACTAACAGACTCCCCCTTAGATGTTGACGAGTCTTACGGTGTCGAGTCTTTGCAACTTCAGTCTTTATCAGTCTCTGGGCTTCACTCTCTCTATCAGCATCAATAGACTCCCCTTAACAATGTGCTGGCATTCCTTAAGTTCATCAGCATCATCTGCATCAGGATCGTAATCTGACTTTCACAGGTTTAGATCGTTGCCTGATTCAAAACTTTGTCCACTGAATCCTCAGGTACCGGAACCTGGCTCTTCAAGCTCAAGCTTTTCAGAATCGATCAACCTGACTCTACTAATAATGTTCCAAGATCGTGCCCTGGCTCTCTTCCAGCTCAGACTATCTGCACAATCTCTACCTCACAATAAATTTTACAAATTTAATATCAAAAAGCATGCACTAACTCAAACTCACTCTCAAATCACCCGGAAAGATTTATCAATAAAATCCTGATGAACCACTTCTAAATTTGATAAAACATATTTATTTTAATAACAAACGCCCCCTCACAAGTTGGTCATCATGTTTAGCACTCGGAATTTTGAAAATCAGCTCTTCAATATCAGTTGTCGAAAATCTTTTTGAATTTTTTCAAAATTTTATGCTAAAACACACTAAAATCTTTTTGGATTTTGAAATAAGAGAAATGTAATGCAGTAAAGAAATATTTACAGACAATATTTTTGTGAGTTTGTGTAAGAGGATCATATCAGTTTTCGAGACACATCACTAACACCGTTAAGCTTCATTTCATTTTAGTTTTAAACAATTCACCTAGATTGTCAGTATACTGATCCACTTAAACTTTCACACAAAGTTCAACTGATCCGAGATACGATATTAATGTCTTAAGAACTTAAACTTATCCGTGTGTCCCACTACTTGAATATACTCCCGTATCCAGATCTCAATATTCAGTCTTATAGGTGAGTGTACCTAGATGATATCTGTAAGGGGTTAGATGCGAAACCGTGAGAGCTCAGGTCAGAACTTCCGTTCAGCAGAGAGATGGCGGTTCGACTTTTGGCGTGTCCCGTTTAGAGGATCTTTTCTTTCAACAGCAATGACTATCAATTTTATTGTTTCATCAAATTGCTGAGGGCGGCGCTATTTTTCAAGCAATTGCAGAAAGTATTATACGGGGACTAGGTCAGAATTTCCATTCAGCAGAAGTCCCGGGATAATACCCCAGATATCACTAAGCATAAAGACCTAGTATCTCAGAAAGAGGGACCTTTCAAACAAGATTTCGGGGGTTACCCATATATCCAAGAAGTTGTTACCCACAAAATAAGCAAGTTTGAATTTAGGTTTAAATCTCGTCACAATTTACTAAATGTGCAAAAACCTACTGGCATATCCGCAGTGAGATTGTTTATCACATTTTTAACTTTCCAATTCTTTAGCATGTTGTGACCGTCCACTGATGTACTATCATTTCCTCTTTTGTACACCAAAAACTCTTTTTACATTTTATCATGTTTTTGTTGTTTTAATAATATTTTTCAAATCAAAAATGAGTTTTGTGCTTTTTCAAATTTTCTAATGTTTTTGGATTTTCTGAAATTTTCTACTCCCCCTAAAATGCAAACACATTTAAAGAAATATGAAAACAAACTAAGCTCTTGACCCACTTAGTAGAAACAAATTTTAAAGACACACTATACAGAAAGTTGACAACCGATATCAGATCGCCTCAATTCGCCATTCGTCTGGCATAAACAATCAGAACTCCCCTATTCAACAAACTATTTTCTCATTAAGATTTCAAAACACTTAAGTTTGTTTTAATCAAAATGATTTTTCCGGAAAATAAGTTTGTTTTTCCCACTTGTAGGTTTGATTAAAACCACTTGTAGGGATTGGTTCATCATCTTGTTTGTTCAAACACATATAAGAGGATTACATCAAGTTCAAACTAATGACCTTGACGAATCACCTGTAATATCCAACCTCTTACCACTTGTAAATATATCCAAAACAGTTAACCACGTGGAGGAATAAACCTCTACACAAACCATTTTACCAATCAAGATGCCGATTCCTGCTTCACACTTACCAACCTGGAAGCTCCGGCATAGTCCATCAACCTGTAAAATTTAAACAATTTTCAAAATTTTCACCAAAAAAACAATTTTGTCAAGAATGATGCCGATTCCTGATCCACGATTACAAACTTGGTATCTCCGGCAAGTCCAGATTTTCAGGGAAAGAGAATTTCCACCCAGGTCTTACCGACTCTGGATATTTTCAACTCTTGTTCAGTCGGGTTATAAGTTGCCTTTTTAGATGTATAAAAATCTTTAACCCCTTTTACTTTCCCATCAACCATCTTCCCAAAAATTTTCTTAACATTCCCCTTGAATGTTTTTTCAACATCAAATTCATTTTTCTCAGAATAAAACTGATCTGAGATTTCAAATTTACCAACATTCTTCAATGATGGAATTTTAACATCATCCATTGAAGACTTAACTTCTTCTTTTACCTCAACCTGTGGCTCTTCTGGCTTTGTGGAACCAGATTCATCGCCAACTTTCTCATCAACTTTCTTAACAACCCACACTTGGTTGTCTTTTGCTTTCTTTTTGTAAAAATTTTTCTTAGAACACTCACCAACTTCATAAGTGGAATTTTCAAAAATTTTAAGTTTTTCAGTTGGTTGTTCATCTTTTTCAACAACTTTTTCTTTCAGTTTTTCGGAAACTCCCTATTTTATCTTGATATTCATCGGACAGTTCCAAGTAATGTGACCGGCTTCATTGCACTTAGAACAGGTACGAGTATCCTTTGGATGAAAAACTCCAGTTCCTTTCTTCTTCTTCTCAGCAAGAAACTCCTGGTTTGATTGCCTCCAGAATGGTTTCTTCTGTTCCTCTTCAGCACTTCCACCTGAAACAAATTATGTTTTTGTTTTACAATTTTTCTCATTTTTATAATTTTCTGGTGGAATAAAACCTAAACCTTTCTTTTTGAAATTACCGTTATGGTTTGGTTTCTTTTGGACACCAGAACCAGAACTGTAACCTTTTTTCTTGTTTAAACGCTGTTGAACTCTTGAAGTGTATTTTTTAGGTTTTCCATTAAGATTTAAATCTTTTATTTCAGAAATATTAATTTCTGTCATTTTGAAAACCTTTTTGATCATGTCAAAACGAACACTTCTTATTGGAATCTCTTTGTCAGAATATAATTTGTCAGAATCATTCAAAGTGTATGCAACTTCAAATGTTTCATCATTCAAATTTAATTTTGATAATAAAAACTCTTTACTGTAAGCCATTTTAACCTATGGTTTTGGACTGTTGACTGACGAACTTGAACCTCCAGACTCAGACTTTGACTCAGACTCCTCATCAGTATCCAACACCTGATCGACCACCTTTTTAATTAACTCAGACTCATGATTAGTGTCAGACGATGTGAAAGTAACGTCAATGTTTTCTGGTAAATCATCAGTTGTATCGGTTTTTAGCTTTATATTGACTGCTTTTTCGACTTGCTCCTCATTTGGTTTTCTGGGAGAATAACCTTCCCAGATTGGAGGCGGACACTTGTTATAGCTAACACACGGTTTCTTACCAGTATCCTTCTTCTTTAACTTCTCATCCTTGAATGCTTCGAAACCTGCAACAGTCGGATAAATTCGATCAATAAGATAATCAGAACTAGAATAACTTTGTAATAAGCGTCTGATTCTCTCATTCTCAATTTTCTCCTTCTCCAACTCTTGCTTCAGTGTAGCACATTCTTCGATGTAATGATTTATAGCTTTTTGTTTCGACATCATTGTAGCATTCATCATAGTCAAAGCGTTTTCTCTTTCAGAGTTAGTCTTTTGAAGACCAGTTACCGTTCTGTTCAAAACATCATATGATTCTTTCACATAGTTGAGATTGAATAGTAATTGCTCTTTCATCTTCTCAAACTCTGCCAGCTTTTCATCTTTAGATGCACATTCTTTGCAAGTCTCCAAACACTTTTGGCATGGCTTGATGACTTCCACAATCTTTTCAACTTCTATGATCTTTTCAACTTCAACTACTTTTTCTGCTTCAGTCATCTTCTCAGTCTCAGTAGTCTTTTCAGCAGCAACTTTAACTTCTTCATTTTGAACACTCTCATCTTTTTCAGCAACACTTTCAGTCTTCATTTTCTTCTGCTCTTTTGCAGCTTGTTTCTCCTTCAGTTTCTCCAAGCGATCTGCAAAATAAAAATGAAAACTTTCAGGAGATAGATGAGATTTCGCAACATTAATATGTTTTTCTTCCTCCTCATCACTGCTATCATCAACTGGTGATTGATCAAACTCTATTGATTTGTCGGAACTATCATCTGAAAAACCAGAGTCAGATGGTGTTTGATCAAAAACAGCTGCCTTTTCTGAGCTTTCATCTGAACTAAATGAACTTTCATCAGATGAAACAGATTTTTCTTCTGCATTCTTCACAGTTTCTCCAATAGACTTCATCCATTCAGTAAACATATCTGGTTCTTTCACAATTTTAGCAATGAATGCTTTGAAATCTCCTTTATCATCCACAAACATATCCCAGCTAAAACCTTCAGGTAGTCTTTCATCATCTTGAATGTTCCAGTTAAAGTTTTCTTGACTTCCCAGACATGCTCTCTTTGAATCCTCAATCACTTTTCTACCATGAGCCACTTGTGGTTCTTGCTGTTGCTGTTGACCAACTTGTTGATATATGGCTTTCCGGTAGTAATCATCTTTTCCGAACGGATTCTTCACATCACTTGCTTCTCTGTTCTTGCATTCCCTCATGAAATGACCTTTCTCCCTGCTTCAAAAACAAGTAACTTTAGATTTATCAAAACCTAAAGTAGACACATGTGCATCAAGAAAGTCATTTCTTCCAGTAATCAGCTTGAACTTTTCTGCTCTTCTGAGAACACTAGCTAGACACCATTTGATATCCATTAGCTCCATTTCTTCTGCGTCTATCTGATCGTAATCCTCCTTTGTAAGCATAGGATTCCTGATCCTCCCTGCAACCAAGCCTTCATATGATAGTAACACAGAACCAAGTAATGCCATATGATCTTTCGCAACTTCTTCAGAAAAGCTTCGACTATCTGGAAGATTCAATGCAATGTTGCACTGTATCACATAACCATTTCCAGTTTTTGTGCTTTGCGAATGAAAACTTGATGTTGTATCTTTTGGATTGACACTAGGGTATGAAGAAAAACCACTGCTTTTGGTTGAACTTTGATCAACTTTTTCCGTTGACTCTCCAGCACTAAACGCAGTTTGAATTTTCGGGCTTCTTTCAACTTCTGGAACACTGCCCTTGTAGTACATCTTCACATCCTGTTGACCACTTGGACTACTCATCCTCGCAATCTTTTGCTGTTCCAGATCTTGACCTTCAATCTTCTCAATAAACTGAGAAATTGTCAACCCATCATACACTCCAGTGTTTTTTAGAATCATCAAGTAAGTACCCCACTCCTTTTGAGGTAATGCATCAGCTAGCTTGTCTACCCACTCTTCACGATCTTTGGTTATACTAAGCATCGACATGGATCGCACTAAGTGACAATATCTTTCGATAAGCTTCTTCGTATCTTCCCCGGGCAAACTACTAAAAAGATCAAATTCCTTTTTAAGCAAAGCCTTCTTGCTTTTAATCATGTGTTCACTACCCTCAAACTTGACTCTAAGAGCATCCCAAATTGATTTTGAAGTTTTGTCATGCTGAAGCAATATGAAGATGTCTTCTTTGATAGCTTGCTGAAGTAGACTGATCATCATTTTTTCAGCTCTATACATTTCTCGTTCTTTGTCATTGAACTCTGAGATTTCTTTTTCAGTTTGCAATTCAGTACGGGGTAGAACATATCTCTTCAAAATACACTCCCATGATCTCAGATGATTAGCTTGTACCCAGTTTTCGAACCTATCTTTCCAACCGTAATACTCCTCAATGCTCATTAGCTTCGGGGGTTTTTGAGTAGTTCTCGTTTCGTTTTCCAAATTCATGTTTTGAGCAATGACAGCTGGAGTAGACGGAGTAGCAAACACATTGTAGAAATCGTCACTCATTATGTCTCAAGCGAAATAAAACTTCAAGCTATTTCAAGCGAAATAACAAACAGAACCCTCTCGAGCGAAATCACCCAAACAACTTTCAAGCGGAATCTGATAGCAACTAACTCACTGATTTCACTTAAATCTTTTCAAGCGGAATAATACATTAGAAGCTGAATTAGACACTTTGGAGTGGTTTCGCTTGAACTTTTCAAGCGGAATATGCCAATCTCAAGCGCAAACACAAGTTACTCGTTCAAGCGGAATCAGGTCAAAGGTCCATTTTAACACTTTTTAGGTTGAATTTTGCTCTGAATCTTTCAAGGGTTTATCAATATACACTTTTACACAATCTGTGAGAAATTGATCCGATTTTGACCGTTAAAACTTCCTGAACTGATGAAAGAAGGTGTAGAAGATAGAAAATGCAATGAATTCAAGCTGTAATCTGCAGAACTCCTCCTCTTGAGCTCTGATACCACTTGTAGGATCGTGTAGCTGACCCGAACGAGTCGTTCAGAGGAGTTTTGATCTGTTTCAGGTGCGGAAAACAAGAAACAGACTAAGAAACAACTTGTTCTTCACTTTAAACACTGATTGGATTGATTTGACAGCAATTACATCCAAGAATCAAACCGGCAGCACCTCGGTATGATTTTCAGGAATAGTACAAATGATTTCGCTTGGACACCTATTTATAGTGTCATGATTCCGCTTGAAACATACACACAACAGTTCAAGTGGAATAGCAATGTTGTGATTCCGCTCCAAACCATTTCAAGCGAAATCTCCCTTTCAAGCGAAATCACCCTTAATACAATCTAAAACTTCCTATTTTCTCGTACAATGTGCCCTGATCTAATCTATCTAGTACAAGACTCGATACAAGACGAAGTCGACAGATGCATGCACTAACAGCTTCGCCGTCGGAAAACACCAAACTAATTCCGTTCCAAATGAAACGAAAACACCCCTATATATATAGACACACTAATTCCGCTTGAAACATATACAAACGAGATTACATTGAAGCGGAATTACATATCAAATGGAATTACTGACTAATTCCGCGCGGAATTACTTGAAGACTTCTTCAAGCGAAAGTATCTTCTCAAGCGGAATTAACATTTTGACTTGATTTCTTGAACTTCGTGCCATGAGCAATGCAAGACTCGATACAAGACGAAGTCGACAGACGTATGCACCAACAGACTCCCCCTCGGATGTTGACGAGTCTACTGTGTCGAGTCTTTACAACTTCAGTCTTTACCAGTCTGTCTGTTCTTTCTAAAGTATCTGACAGTGTAAAATTCCATCTTTTCTTTACTCTCCTCTTCAGTATCAACAGACTCCCTTGAACAAATTCATCTTCTATCTTTCTTTTACTAGAATCTGAACTTGTCTCTATCCTCTCTCCAATTCTCTTGATCAGATATCTTGATTCCTTAAGTTCATCAGTTCCAGGATTTTAATCTGGCTAACATTCTACTCAGGTATCTTCAGACTCCCCCTTCGATATGCTAGAAGCTTTCACAAGATCAGGATCGTGACCTGGCTTAATACTCAAAAACAGAATCCAGGCTATCCTGCACATCCTCTACCACAAACATAAGATTTATAATATAAATATTTGACAAACTCAGAAACCACTTGTAGATATCTCTCAACAAACATTATCTTTATTGTGAGATAGAAATATTATCATTTTAAACACAGACTCCTCCTCAAACTGATCATCATGTTTAGCTCCTGGAATTTTGAAAATCTGCTTTTCAACATCAGTTGTCGAAAATAAGATGAAACAAAATCTTTTTGGATTTTTCAAAATTTATGCTAAAACACACTAAAATCTTTTTGAGTTTTTGATTGGAAAGAAATGCAGTAAAGAAATATTTACATACAATATTTTTGTGAGTTTGTGTAAGAGGATCATATCAGTTTATGAGACAAATCACCAACACCGTTAAGCTTTGTTCATTTTAAGTTCTAAACAATTCACCTAGATTGTCAGTATACTGATCCACTTAAATTTTCACACAAAGTTCAACTGTTTCGAGATACGAGATTAATGTCTTAAGCACTTAAACTTATTCGTGTGTCCCACCACTTGAATATACTCCCGTATCCAGATCCCAATATTCAGTCTTACAGGTGAGTATACCTAAATGATATCTGTAAAGGGTTAGATGCGAAACCGTGAGAGCTCAGGTCAGAACTTCCGTTCAGCAGAGAGATGACGATTCGACTTTAGGTGTGTTCCCTTTAGAGAATCTTTTCTTCAACAGCACATGATTGACATTTTTCAATGTTTCATCATTTTTTGTACTGAGGGCTGCGCTATATTTCAAGCATTTTGCAAAGTATTATACGGGGATTAGGCCATTGCTTCTGCAAAATCAGAAGTCCTGGGATAATACCCCAGATATCACTGAGTATAAAGACCTAGTATCTCAGAAAGAGGGACCTTTCAACCAAGATTTCAGGGGTTACCCATATATCCAAGAAATGTTCCCCACGATATAAGCATGTTTGAATATTTAGGTTTATATCTCGAAAACAATCTACTAAATGTGCAAAAACCTACTGACACATCCGCAGTGAGATTGTTTATCACATTTGACTTTCCAATTCTTTAGCGTGTTGCGATAGTCCACTGATGTATTATCATTTCCTCTTTTATACAACAAAACTCATTTTTATTTTATCATGTTTTTGGATTTTTTCAAATTTTCTAATGTTTTTGGATTTTCTGCAATTTTTACTCCCCCTAAAATTCAAACACATTTAAAGAAAATCGAAAACAAACTGTACAAACAAATTTGACAACTGTGTGAATTGCTTCAATTCGCCATCCACTTGGCATAAACAATCAGAACTCCCCCTCTCAACAAACTATTTTCCCATTATGATTTCAAAACACTTAAGTTTGTTTTAATCAAAATGGTTTCTCCGGAAAATAAGTTTTGTTAAAACCATTTGTAAGTTCGGGGTTTATCATCACATTGTTCATTTTTTAATTAGTTATAGATTTATCATTTCACGATCTTATCCCCATCAACCACTTGTAGAAAATCAGATACAAATTAATGTCCCTGATTTACCACTTGTAGAAATTACAAACAAACCTCTGTACCAGTTGTAAGATGAAATCAATTTCTCAAGAAAGATGCCGATTCCTACTCCACACTTACCAACCTGGGAGTTCCGGCAAGTCACAACCTGTAAAATTTTAACAATTTTAAGATTCATTCACAAAATCAATTTTTAAGAAAAATGCCGATTCATGCTCCGTGATAACCATTTTGGGAGCTCCGGCAATCAGGTTTTTCAAGTAAAGAAAATGTCCACCCAAGCCTGACCAGCCTTGAGTGACCTTAATTCTTCTTCAGTTGGGTTATAAGTTGCCTTCTTTCTTGCATAAAAATCTTTAACCCATTGAACTTTACCCTCAACCATTTTTCCAAACATCTTTTTCACATTTCCATTAAACGCTTTCTCAACATCAAATTCTTTCTTCTCAGAATAGAACTGATTTGAGATCTCAACTTTCCCAACTTTTGATTTCAAATTTTCAGCCCTCAGTGTTGGAAAATTTGCATCATCCATTGGAGGCACTGATTTTTCTTCTTTAACCTCAACTTGTGGCTCGTCTGACTTTGTGGAATCAGATTCATCGCCAAGTTTCTCATAAAATTTCTTAACAACCCACATTTGGTTGTCATGCTCAGCTCTCTTTTTGTAAAAATGTGTCTTCGAACACTCACAACCTTCATATATTGAATTTTTATAAATTTTAAATTTTTCAGTTGGTGGTTCATTTTTCTCAGCAACTTTTCCTTTAAGTTTTTCAGAAACTCCCTGTTTTGTCTTTGTATCCAACAGACAATTCCATGCAATGTGACCAGTTTCATTGCATCTAAAACAGGCTCTGGTCTCTTTCTTCTGATAAACTCCATTTTTCATCTTTTCAGCAAGAAACTCTTTGTTTGATTGTCTCCAGAAAGGTTTCTTCTGTTCTTCCTCAGCACTTCCTCCTGAAACAAATTTTGTTTTTGTTTTAGAAATTTTCATGTTTTTATCATTTTCTGATGGAATAAAGCCTAGACCTTTCTTTTTGATGTTACCATTATGGTTTGGTTTCTTTTGAAAACCAGAACCAGAACTGTAACCTTTTTTCTTGTTTAAGCGTTGTTGAACTCTTGAAGTGTACTTTTTAGTTTTTTTTAGTAAGATTTAAATCTTTTATTTTAGAAATATCAATTTCTGTCATTTTGAAAACCTTTTTGATCTTTTCAATTTGAACACTTCTTATTGGAAACTCTTTATCAGAGTATAATTTGTCAGAATCATTCAAAGTATATGCAACTTCAAATGTTTCATCATTCAAATTAGACTTTGATAACAAAAATTCTTTATTGTAAACCCGTTTAACCGACGTCTTTGAACTGTTGACCGACAAACTCGAATTTCCAGACTCAGACTTTGACTCCAACTCCTCATCTGTATCCAACACCTGATCAACCACCTTTTTTACTAACTCAGACTCATGATCAGTGTCAGACGAAGTGAACCTGACGTCAATGTTTTCTGGTAATTCATCAGTTGTTTCGGATTTTAACTTTATATTGACAGCCTTATTGACTTGCTCCTCATTTGGTTTTCTGGGAGAATACCCTTCCCAGATCGGAGGCGGACACTTGTTATAATTAACACTCTGTTTCTTACCAGTATCCTTCTTCTTTGGCTTTTCATCTTGAAATGCTTCAAGACCTGCAACAGTTGGATAAATTCGGTCAATAAGATAATCAGAACTAGAATAACTCTGTAATAATCGTCTTATTCTCTCATTCTCTATCTTTTCAGTTTCCAACTCTTGCTTCCACTTTGCACTTTCTTCAATATAGAAATTGATAGCTTTCTGCTTCGACATCATCACAGCATTCAGCATTGTCAGTGCATCTTCTCTTTCAGAATTAGTCTTCTGCAGACCAGTTACCGTTCTGTTTAATACATCATAAGACTCTTTCACGTAATTGAGATCAAACAATAACTTCTCTTTCATCTTTTCTTGCTCACTCAATTTCTCATCTTTTTCTGCACATTCCTTGCAAGGTTCTAAACATTTTAAGCAAGGCTTGATGACTTCCACAATCTTTTCAACTTCGATAACCTTCTCTACTTTAATCACCTTTTCAGCGACTTTAATTTCTTCACATTTTTCAATTATCTTTGTCTCTGAAACATCTTCAACTTTCACCTTTTTCAATTCTTTTGCTGCTCGTTTCTTCTTCAACTTCTCCAAGCGATCTGCAAAATAAAATTGAAAGCTTTCAGGAGATAGTTGAGTTTTTGCAACATGAATATGCATTTCTTCCTCATAATCACTGCTGTCATCAGTTGGAGATTGATCAAAATCTATTGTCTTTTCTGAATTATCATCTGAAGATCCAGAATCAGATGGTGTTTGATCAAAAACTGTTGTTCTTTCTGAACTTTCATCTGATGAAACAGACTCTTCTTCTTGGCTCGTCTCATTAATATCAAACACTTTCATCCACTCCGTAAACAAATCAGGCTTTTGAACTATTTCTGCAATCAAAGCTACAACTTTCGAATTAGGTTGAATATATTTATCCCAGCTGAATCCTTCTGCCACTTTTTCATCATCTTGATCAATGATACCATAATAAGCTTTCTTATTTGCATCCTCGATCATTCTGGCATGAGCAGTTTGTGGTTCCTTTTGTTGATGCGGTTGATGAGCAACTTGCTGATATATGGCTTTACGATAGTAATTATCTTTTCCAAAAGAATTCTTTGATCCACTAGCTTCCTGATTTTTGCATTCTCTCTTGAAATGACCTTTCTCCCTGCATCGAAAACAAGTAACTTTAGATTTATCAAAACCCAAAGTAGAAACATGTGCATCCAAAAAATCATTTCTTCCTGTAATCATTTTGAATTTTTCAGCTCTTCTCAAGACACTAGCTAGACACCATTTGATGTCCATGAGTTCCATCTCTTCAGCGTCTATCTGATCGTAATCCTCTTTCGTCAGCATAGGATTCCCGATCCTTCCAGCAACCAATCCTTCATAAGATTCCAACACAGTTACAAGTAATGCCATGTGATCTATAGCAACTTCTTCAGAAAAACTTTTACCATTCGGGAGATTCAAGGCAATGTTGCACTGTATCACATAACCATTTCCACTTTTTGAACTTTGAGATTGAAAACTTGAAGTTGAACTCTTTGGGTTAACACTTGGATATGAGGAAACTCCACTACTGCTGTTTGAGCTTTGATCAACATTTCCAGATGAGTTCCCAGCACTAAAAGCAGTTTGGATTTTCGGACTCATTTCAACCTCTTGAATACTGCCTTTGTAATACATTTTCACATCTTGTTGATTACTTGGATTATTCATCCTCGCAATCTTTTGCTGTTCAAGATCTTGACCTTCAATCTTTTCGATGAACTGAGAAATTGTTAGACCATCATATTCTCCGGTGTTCTTTAAAATCATCAAAAATGTACCCCACTCTTTCTGAGGTAAAGCGTCAGCTAACTTGTCGACCCATTCATCTTGAGGTTTTTCAATTCCTAGCAAAGACATAGATCGTACTAAGTGACAGTATCTTTCAATCAACTTCTTTGATGATTCTCCCGCCAAGCTTGAAAACATATCAAACTCTTTCTTTAGCAACGCTTTCTTGCTCCTGATCATCTTTTCACTACCTTCAAACTTAGTTTTAAGTGCATCCCAGATCGATCATGCAGTACCATCATGTTGAAGTAATATAAAAATATCTTCTTTTATCGCTTGCTGCAACAAAGTAATCATCATCTTTTCAGCTTTGTACATATCCCTCTCTTTGTCATTTAGCTCGGAAATTGTTTTGATGACTTGTAAATCAGTACGTGGTTTGACATACTTCTTCTCAATGCATTCCCAAGATCTTAGATGATTGGCTTGTACCCAGTTTTCGAAACGATCTTTCCATCCATAATACTCTTCAATGCCCATAAGCTTTGGGGGTTTTTGTAAAGTTCCAGTTTCGTTTTCCATGTTCATGCTTTGAGCAATGGCAGCCGGAGTAGTCGGAGATGTGGCAAACGCGTTGTAGAACTCTTCGTCCATGATTCGGTAACACGGTTATCAAGACAAACACTTTTCAAACGAAATTACTGTTTCAAATGGAATTTCTTCAAACGAGATTACCCCTTCAAACGAGATTAACCTGCACACAAACTTCAAATGGAATTAAGATTCAAATGAATTTTCCAAACGAAATCAGGTAATTCCGTGCGGAATTACTCAGTTTTCACATGAGATTAGGTTTGGAACGAAATTATTCAATTAATTTCTTATTCAAACGAGATTAACTACAAACTGTAATTTTGTGCGGGATTAAGGGGTAATTCCAAGCGAAATTAGGATGATGTCAGCATATCTGAACTGACTTACAAACGGAATTACAAATATTTTCAGTTTTAGATTGAATTATGGTTCAATTCTTTCAAGGATTCGTTAAAACACTGTTTCACTTGTATTGTGAAAAATTCAGGCCATTTTAACCGTAAAAACTTGTTTAATTGAGAAAAGAAGGTGTAGAAGTAAGAAAATGAGATGAAATCAAGCTGAAATCTGCAGAACTCCTCCTCTTGAGCTCTGATACAAGTTGTAGGATCGTGTTCGGACCCGAAATTAGTCGATCAGAGGCGTTCTACTCAAAATGAAAGGCGGAAACAGACATGATGAGTTGAATTCAGCTAGATATACACTTTAATTGTCTTTTTTATTGATTGGATGGCAATTTACACCACGGAGACACTTCGACAGAGCTTCGCCGTCGGAAAACACCAAACTAATTCCGTTCCAAATGAAACGAAAACACCCCTATATATAGACACACTAATTCCGCTTAAAACATATACAAACGAGATTACATTGAAGCGGAATTACATATCAAATGGAATTACTGACTAATTCCACGCGGAATTACTTAAAGACTTCTTCAAGCGGAATTAACATTTTGACTTGATTTCTTGAACTTCGTGCCATGAGCAATGCAAGACTCGATACAAGACGAAGTCGACAGACGTATGCACCAACATATATAAACATTCTATACAAAAACTGCATGAATTCACACCAACATTATGTTGACGATTTTCCAAAACATACATGTATTTCAAGTAACCAAAGTGGATGTACGCGTGGTCTCACTCTTGCTCCTGGATGTCGCTTCTGTTTTAGTCATGTCGTGTCAAGACTCCTTTGCCTATTTTGTGGGATTTGGTTATTATACTCCATTCCGTGTGGTGATATAAGAACCAAAAACTTGATGTCTATTTTTTAAATAATGTTGTAAAATTTTCAAACAATATGTTATCTTGTGATGTAAACACTTAACTGATGTTATGTTAATGGCATTTGGAGTTATTTTACGAGAATGTAGTATGTTTACCATTCGTATGCAATGAGAACCTTTCAGGATCACACCTCGTGCTTACGCCTTAGAAAGGGGTGTGACAGATTGGTATCAGAGCTGCGATTGTAGTGAACTAGGATTCCTTCTCGAGTCTAGACTACAATCTTTAGAATCCTCTCACGAAAACAATTTTTCAAAAGTTTTCATTGCATAAAACTTTCCGTGACATCCACTACCTGAAACTGTTTTCAAAGAGTTAAGTGAGGACACTACGAGACTTAGGGTGCATTGGAGTAGCACTTGTCTTTGACTGAGAATTACTTGCAACAATGTGTATAATTATTTGTATATTAATTAAGTAATAATTAATATATACATATACTATGAATAAAATATTATAAGTACACATGTCTTCGTCTAAAAAGCAGCAGCCTTTAAGGAAGTGACCCGATGATGATTGTCTCCAACGACGAGATTTCGACAGCAGAAAAGAAGGTCAGACGTGAACACCTCTACCCCTCCATCTCTGACTTCGAGGCCAACCCTGAGATGATAACCGACGATGATGATCCCGACGATGTCTTAGCCTTACCTTTACCTCTTCTTGGCCAGCAGATCATAGGACATCCAGATGGTGGACATCTCGTTGAACCTATTCCCATCCTTACTGTTCCTTTTACTGCCATCCCTATTGAGGACTGGTCTCTCATTGATGACCTGAAGTATGGTGTGGCCTCTCCTGTTGTGTTCGTTACCGATGTCCCTTCCGATTCTGACCTCGAGTCTGATGCTGATTCCTTCGATTCAGTGATATCTTCGGCCCTTTTTGCTGCTGGACAGAGAGTTTACCCGACCGGCGATGATGATGAAACTATGCATGTTGTGCCATCCACTCTTACCCGTGTTCCCACACCTTCCCACACTCCCACTGAGACCAGCTCCCTCATCCGACGAATTCAGGGGCTTGAGGATAAAGTGACCCATCTTCATAGTTTGATCTTCCCTACACCCCCACCCCTCCCCCAGCTTATTAGGTACTTTGTTGGAGTAGTATTTTGGGTATGAAGACTGTGACCGAGCTTGGGTACAACTTGAAGACAAGAACTGCCAATGTGAAGAAGATATTTTGTCTTATATATGTATTAAACTTGTACTATGGGGTGATGTAACTGTTTTGGTCAAAAATTACCGAAGCAATTAAGTGATCAAATTAGTTAAGTGGGGTAGTGTGCTAAGAGAATGTGTTCAAAAATGTGTTAATTAAGTGATTTGCGAAAGTGGTTTCAGGATACGGCTCAGGATATTGAGCTGTATCTACGATCAAACAATGAGCAAAAAAGGTAAAAGGTGACACAGGATATACGAGGAAAGCCCTTGATCAATCTAGATCGCCGGCACAAAACCTCGGGAGCTGACAATCGCAGCTGCCTTGTTCTACTTATTGCTTAAACGTCAGGATACAGTGCAGGATATTGATCGGATCGTTAGGTGTTACAATGTTTGTTGTGAAAGTGAAAGCTGCGAGAAAGAAAAGTGTGAGAGCAATGAGTGTTCGCATCCTATTTGATCTGAGTTATCCATCTATTTATAGTTACAAAATACAAAAACGAACTCCTATAAATAAGGGATGCTCCCAAATATTCCATTGTGAACGTTGTAGACCGAGTAAAGCGGCTTCAACGTCTTTCTTCGAACTACTTAGACCGAGTCTTCCGGAGAGAGAGAGTCCTCATGAACGTTGCGACCTTGAACTCATATTCCTGCACACAATTCGTTAGTGATCCTCAGGATACCATTCAGGATGTTACCAATATCCTGAATGAGTAACCCGAGGTACGAACAGGTATCACATAATTAAGATATAACTTAGGATATCATCCAGAATATGGGCTCAGAATTTCACCCATAACAATTGTCCCCAAAAATGTTACCGTTAGGTATCCTGACGCTAACGGTTACATTTTTCACGAGTAACAAGGTAATTAAGTGATAAGACTCTGATGGGACTGGCTGTAACAACGCAGCCTACATTTACTCATTTCACCCCTATAACTTCTCATCCTCATCATCATTTAACCTTCACCGAAGAGAAAAAAGGTAAATATCTCTCTCTCACTTCCACCTTTTTCCTCCATACTGTTCAATATTCCGGTGATCATATGGCGAGACAAACAAGATCTAGCTCCGGTGACTCTGCCCCCACGTTCATCCACCAGAATATTCTCCAAGATCCGGAGAAGGAAATATGCTCTTTCGACAGTGCCCACTTGTCGGCCCTTAAAACCTCCGGCATCTTCCCGGTAGGGACGGTGTTCCGGCCATTTGATCGAGAAATTCGATCAGATATGGTTTCTGACGACTGGATATGTTTTAATGCTTTCCCTTTCACCTTAGGGTTACAATTTCCTTTTTTGGACTTTATCACTGAGTTTTTCAACACTACCAAAATCTGCTTCAGTCAGACAATGCCAATGCTTTGGCGAGTCTTGTCTGTTCTTGATCAAATCAAGAATAATCATATCCCTGACCTTTCCATTCATGACCTCCCCTTAGCATATCGGCTTAGATGCCATGGTTCTTGTCGATTTTTGTTCTACTCCACTTCAGGCGATCCACTGATACTCCGAGCCACCAGGAACGAAGAGGAGTGGAAATCAAAGTTTTTCTTTGTAAAAAGAGATTCAATCCCTTGTGGAGCGGATTATCCGGTGAAATGGTTGAAAAAGGGTAGGACATAGGGTTTTAGGATGATCCTGCCTTATATCCTGCTTTATATCTTGTATTGACTTTTCTGTTTTCTTGTACACAGCTGACTTCAGGAAACTTGCACCCCCCTTAGCTGACTCACAAAAAAGAATCGACGCCATTAGACTTCTCCCAGAAGCCGAAAGAGGTTTCAACCCGTCTCCAGCATCTCCAAGTCCACTTTCCATTGCAAACATGTCTGGTAAGGATCCTGCACGATATCCTGCATACATGCCTTTATTTGAAGTATTTAGGAAAGAGTTTTACTCCCTGTGTGCAGATTCCAGCAAAGTTCCAATATTCCTTGATCTTGACGAACTCGACAGTTACCCTACTCCACCCGTTGTCAAGAAAGAGGCTCCTGCCACCACCAGCTCAAAACCGCTTCCGGCTCCCAAGCCTACTACGAGGGCTCGTGCTTCCACCGCAAAAAAGAGAAAGGGCTCTGAAGTTAGCGTCCCAGGCCCCGAAGGATTCTCCTATGATGAGCTCAGCTTTACTGATTCCTTGGAGCGGATGACATCCTTCCTTAATAAGGTAATATTCTGGTACTATATCCTGCATAATATCCTGATAGAATATCCTGACAGGATACCCTGGTTAGTAAATATTGACTTATACCTGAATTTTAATTTACAGGGCCTACAGCATCTGCTCCACCTTTACAGCGATGTATGTGGTACTGCTGCACTCCATGAGGCCAGGATCAAACAGCTCGAGACCACCATTGCTGATCAGGGTGTTATTGCCGAAGCCAAGACTCGGCATTATGAGGATAAACTGAAGAAGGTCACCCAGGATGCTGAGGTCAAGCTGGCAACCGTCCAAATGGAGCACGAACAGGCCATGGTTTCCTTCCGAGAAGGGATCAAAGCTTCTGCCATTGTCTCGCTTCTACAGGCTCACAGCAAGATAGCTTATGAGGCCAAGGAGACAGGGCTTGAGTGCCCAGCCTGGATGGTTGAATCCTGGGTGGCGAAGTTGAAGGAGCTTGGAGGCAAGGCTGTGCCATATCCTGGCGAGACCGGTGAATCTTCTAAGTCAGCAGAAGTGGTGGACAAGGCTGAGGAGAAGAAGGATGTTGGGGCGGATGCTGCTCAGGATACTGAAGCAGAGAAGACGGAGAAGGCTGGTGAAGAAGCCGCTGTGTGAGGGCATTTGAGTGGGCGATGATGGATGTTTATGCCTAGGCCGGAGCCCACTTTTTTAGATTTGATGGTTGTGGTCCTTTGAACAATTTACTTTTCTTGTCTTTAAAACAATTTACTTTCCTGCACTTAGACAATATGATGACCAAAGGTGGATGGGTCCTGGGTTTCAGGATGAAGCCCTTGGTCATCAACTAGTATAATCTGGTTTGAACAATATAACAGTTGGAGGTGGATGGGTCTCAGTTTGAGATGAAGCCTTCAACTGTTATGTAAATATAACTACGAACTTATTGTGCTTTCGGTGGATGGGTCTCAGTTTGAGATGAAGCCAAAAGCACAATCTTTTGCCATGTTAATAATATAACTCTTTTTTAATCTTATCTTTGTTGCCATACTTCTAGTACATAAATTTTATTCTGAAAACAGTTTCCTTTAAACACTTTTGGGAACATATTCTGAGAGTGTCCTGAGAGATATCCTGGTCAGGATATTGTCACATAACTCATAAAACTTATGCTGTAAAAAGGAGAGACCATACCAAAGATTCCTAGAGAGTCAATTCCAATCTTCCATCCTAAGAATGTCCCTAGTGCTCATTTGTAAGTTTTAATCCATCCTTAGTTGTATAATACATGTCCCCTGTGTTCAATATATTTAGGGACTTAGGAATGCAAACACAAGTCATACTTTAGCTTTTACTGAATGAATCCTGAATATCTTGGGACAAACCCTTAATATCCTGGGGACAAACCCTGATTTCCGTGCGCTACAGGCGGGAGTGTACAAACTCCAAGACTTAGAAAGGTGAAAACCTTTAAACCTTAGAGAGTATGAAAATACCCTTTTGTGAGAGAGGGTGATCAATCCTCATATACATTTAGGATCCAGGATATAGCCAGCAGTAACGAAATTGTCAGCCAGTTTTACATGGACTGGTCCCGCTACCTTGAACTATCCCTAGATAACTTGCGCTCCAGGCGGGGTGTTTAAACCCAATTCGAGAGAAAGGTGAATACCTTTAAACCTGTGAAGGAATCAGGATCCCTTAAACATGAGAGAGGGGGCCAATCCTCTAATTTTCCGAATTATGCCGAGTGTATATCCTGGAGGTATATCCTGAAGCATATCCTGCAAAACATCCTTAAACTAAGGTGGGTGTTAGCTTGGCTAACACCCCTCCGACGCTTAAGTCAGTAATCAGTTCAAAAGAGTAAATAATATTAAACGTATTAAAAGAGATAGAATTCATACCATCCTGAGTTAGAAATTAAATTCCAAACTCACTTGAAATAGAGCTTTAGATGTATAGCATTCCAGGATCTTGGTAGCATATCCCCCTCCATATTCTTGAGTCGGTATGCTCCTTTTCCTGATTCGGATTCAATCTCATAGGGTCCTTCCCACTTTGGAGCTAACTTTCCATCGGCAGGATTGGTTGTATTCTGAAAAGCTTTTCTTAACACCCAATCTCCGACTTGAAACCTCCTAGTCCTTATATTCTTGTTGTATGCTCTGGATATCCTCTGTTGATATACTGTCATCCTTAGCTTTGATGCGTCCCTTGTTTCATCCACAGTATCTAATTCTTCACACATTACTTCAGGATTCTGCCCAGGATCCTGAAGATTGGATCTTGCCGTAGGTATCACCATTTCTGTTGGGATCACCGCTTCTGCTCCAAATACTAAGGAGAATGGAGTTTGGCCAGTTGCATTCTTTATTGTTGTTCTATCAGCCCATAAAACAAAGGGTAGTTCTTCTGCCCATCTTCCTTTCTTGGCTCCCAATCTCTTTTTCAGGTTGTTGACTATTATCTTGTTTGAGGATTCTGCTTGCCCATTTGCTTGAGGATGTACCGGGGTAGATGTGATCATTTTGATCCCCCAACTTTTGCAAAAGTCAGTGGTCCTCTTGCTTATGAAATGAGAACCATTGTCACAGATTATCTCAGCTGGTACTCCAAACCTGGTCAGGATATTTCTCTTTATGAAGGATACTACTTCTTAGTCTCTAACTTGGACAAATGCTTCAGCTTCAACCCATTTAGAAAAATAGTCGGTCATTGCTAGCATAAAAACTTTTTCCTCCCGGAGCTTTCGGCAACTTTCCCACTATATCCATTCCCCATTTCATGAATGGACAAGGGGAAACTATAGGATATAATGGTTCAGTTGGTTGGTGCAATATGTTGCTACGCCTCTGACATGCATCACATCTTCGAGCATATTCTGCAGCGTCTTTCTTCATTGTCGGCCAATAGTATCCTGTTCTCAATACTTTTGAGAATAAAGATCTGCCTCCAATATGGTTACCACAATCCCCTTCGTGTATAGCCTGAAGCACTTCCATGGCCTCAGGATCCTTCAAGCATCTAAGGTATGGACCTGCAAGAGATTTCTTATACAAAATATTATTTATAATGGTGAATCGCGATACCTTCATCCTAAATGCCTTAGGATTTTCATTGTCAGGAATGTGTCCTTCTTTGAGATATCTTATGATTGGAGTCATCCAGGATCCAGTATCCTCCTCAGGATCATGACCAGGATCCTAAATGCTTGTTACCCCTTTATCCTGAGCTTTGAAGGGATCCATGGCAGGATACATGATATGAAGTATCGGTATTCGGGTTCCCTCCGGTATCCTGACTGATGATCCTAAGTTTGCCAAGGCATCTGCTTCAGCATTATCCTCTCTTGGTACCTGTTCCAGTGCAAAAATATCGAAATATCCTGCTAATTTTTTGAGAACATCAAGATATTCAATTAATTTCTCACCTTTAACTGCATAAGATCCATTAAAATGATTAGTGATTAACAAGGAGTCAACATATACTTGCAAACTTTTAATATTCATGCTCTTAGCCAATTCTAATCCTGCAATCAAAGCCCATATTCTGCTTCATTATTAGTGGCAGGAAATTCACATCTAATAGCCTGGGGTATTATGTCCCCCTATGGCGATTTTAGTAGTATACCCAATCCTACTCCTCTAACATTAGATGCATCATCAGTATATAATGTCCAGGATTCTAAGGTTTCTCCTAGTTGTTGCACTTCTAGGTCCACTTCATTTTGAATATCACTACTGAAATCAGCCACAAAGTCAGCTAAAGCCTGAGATTTTATGGCATTTCTAGGTTCGTACACTAGATCATAGGCACTTAGCTTTACTGACCATTTAGCCATTCTACCTGACATCTCAGGTTTCCTAAGCACATTCTTAACAGGATAATTGGTCTTGACATGAATCCTATGTGTTTCAAAGTAATGTCTATGCTTTGTTGATGCCATAACTAGAGCCAATATCAATTTTTCTAAATGAGAATATCTAGTTTCAGCATTTAATAAACTTTTGCTAACATAATAAACAAGATACTGCTGACCTTCATGATCCTTTACAAGGACAGCACTTACTGCATTCCCTGATACTGCAAGATACAGGGATGATGGTTCACCATCCTCAGGCTTCATTAGTAGAGGTGCGGTTGAGAGGTATTGCTTCAAATCCTGCAAGGCTGCTTCATGCTTCTCCTCCCATTCAAACTTCTTATTTTTCTTCAGGATATCATAAAACTCCTTGCATTTTTCTGAGGATCTTGTGATAAATCTGTTTAATGCCGCTACTCGTCCTGTCAGTCTTTGAACATCCTTCATGTTAGAAGGTGATTTGATATCTAGGATGGCTTTGATCTGTTCTGGGCTCGCTTCTATCCCTCTTTTAGTTACCATATATCCTAGAAACTTTCCTGCCCCCACTCCAAAATGGCACTTAGCAGGATTCAGCTTCATGTTGTACTGATCCAGGATATCAAACGCTGCTTCAATATCCTGAAGATGATCTTCAGCTTTCTTAGATTTCACTACCATGTCATCGATGTACACCTCCATAGTGTCCCCCAGTTTGTCTTTAAACATCATGTTTACCAATCTTTGATACGTTGCACCTGCATTTTTCAAACCAAAAGGCATAGCAGTATTACAATAAATACCCGTTGGTGTCATGAAGGCAGTATCCTCCTGGTCTGAAGGTTCCATCTGAATCTGCTGAAATCCTGAGGATGCATCCATGAAGGTTAACATTTCATGGCCGGCGGTAGCATCTACCATTGAGTCAATATGAGGAAGAGGAAACGGGTCTTTTGGACAAGCCTTGTTCTGTGTAATCTACACAAACTCTCCATTTCTCGTTTTTCTTCTGTACCACCACTACATTTGCTAGCCACCTTGGAAATTTGACCTCTCTGATCATTTTTTACTTCAACAATCTGTCTACTTCTTCCTGAATAATTGCATTTCGTTCTGGAGCAAATTTCCTTCTTTTCTGTTGGACAGGCTTGTATAACCTGTCAATACCAAGCTTGTGTGTTATAATATCCTTGGGAATACCTGTCATATCCTCATGCTTCCATGCGAATGTTGACATCCTGCATTTCAAAAAGTTAGTCAATTGGTCCTCAATATCCTGAGGGATATTGGTTCCTACGAGCACCGAGATATCCGGATTATCCTGGTTCAGGATAATTTTCTTTACATCCTGCTCTGAAGCCTCCGCAATATCCTGGGCCTGTATCTTTAATTGCTATGCTGCATTAGGCTTGGTAGAGGATTTAGTGGAGGATGAGTAGCACTCCTTCGCCTCTTGCTGGTCACTATCCACTTTGACAACTCCCCAGGGTGTAGGGATCTTGATGCATTGATGATAAGTTGACGGCACGGATTTCATATCATGGATCCATGGCCTGCCCAATATGATATTGTAGCAGGATAAGGAGTCCATCACACAGAAGCGTTGTATTGAATTGACCCCTTCAACATATACTGGTAATTTAATCTCTCCCACAGTATTTCTGGCTTCTCCACTAAAGCCAACGAGTACAGTGGACTTTGAAGTGATATCCATTGGAGATACGTTCATCCTTTTCAACGTCTCTAGTTGGATTATGTTGACAGAGCTTCCATTGTCCACCAATATCCTGCGTACAAAATGGTTAGCCACATATAATGTTATTACCAGAGCATCGTGGTGAGGATCCTGTACAGTATCCCTGTCATCACTATCAAAAGTGATCACTTTATCAGTCATGAGGGTCGTCATCCTGGTTGGTCATTCCCCTCTTTCAGCTTTAGCCTCTTTTGCATGTCTCTTGGCCGCAGAATATGAAGTCCCGCAAATGTCGGATCCTCCTGAAATAAAGTTAATTATCTTGGCATCCGCAGGAGGCGATGCTGCTCGTTCAGGATCCTTCTCAGTATCCTGACCCTTGTTTTTCTTTCTTCCCAGGAGATCCTTCAAATATCCCTTGCTCAAGAGGTAACTTATTTCTTTCCTCAGAGCAATGCAATCTTCAGTAACATGCCCAAAATCCTCATGGAAGGCACACCACTTGGACTTGTCCTTCCAATCAGCCTTTTGTTGATTCTTCCGAGGCCACCTGGCTTTGTCTCCTAAACCCTGCATAGCATACATTAGTTCAGGTATATTAACAGAAAAACAATATTCAGATAAATCAGGATACTCCTCAGGATCCTCGTCTTCGACAACATTCACTTTCTTGCTGTCATTTCTACCATATGGCTTGGAGAGATATGGTTTGTATGAGGATTTTGATTTCCTGTTAGTTGATTCATATGTTGAGGATGCATTCATCCTCTCTTGCATTTTCTTATCATCTTCCAGCCTGATATATCTCAAAGCCCTGCTCCGAGCTTCATCTAAGTTCCTGCAAGGATTCATCACAAGATCTTGATAAAATTGGGAATCTTTTTGTAGCCCCATCTTGAATGCTTGAACTGCTGTAGCAACATCAAGGTGTGGGATATCCAAGGATTCCCTGCTGAATTTGTTCACATAATCCCTCAGGGATTCTTGAGGTCCTTGGGTTATCCTGTAGAGATCACTTGTTAATTTTTCAAAACTCCTACTTCAAGAAAATTGACTATTAAATAAATTAACTAAATGAGCAAATGATGTAATTGAATGAGGTGGAACATTTAGAAGCCATTTTAAGGCCGATCCTGTTAAAGTCGAACTGAAGCCTTTGCATAAGCATGCTTCCTTGAGTTCTGGAGGAATAGGATTGATTTCCATCCTTTCTCTATACTGGGCAATATGCTCCTCAGGATCCGTGGTTCCATCATAGAGCTTCATGTTGGGAGTTTGGAATCTTTTCGGGATTTCAGCATCACAAATAGGATGCACAAACCGGGATATCCTGTGGCTATCCTGGGATACTTCAGGAATTGGCTAAACCACCCCAGGCACACTGGATATCATATCCTTTAGCTTCTGAAGTTCCCTAGACAATGCTGATGTCACACCTGCATCCTACAAAGATCCAATTCCGTTAGTAGCAAGTGTATTATTAGTATTAGATATACTACCGATCTGAGGATTCTGTCCATATCCTGAAGCATATCCTGAGCTTCTCTCAGTTGACATTCTAACTGAAGAGGGTATCTCAGGAGTGTGATTCTGGGGACGGCTAGGCACAATATTCCCCCGGTTATCCTCAGTATAAACAGCAGAACTGAAGTTCAACGCCCTGGGTTGCAAGGGAGTGACAGTATCCTCCGTGGGCCTGCTTGAGCCAGATTTTAAGAGTTGTATTTCTCTTAAAATCATTCGGTTGGTCTCCTGCTGCTGCCTCATCTGTTCCTGTACACTGCCAAACAAGGTCAGAATTTCATCATTAGATGCCAGAATAGGGGCCGATTCCTGAATACTCCGAGTAGGTATAATATCCTGAGGCTGCGAGGAAGCTTGCATCCTCGGAGGAGGTGGAGGAAGCACCAAACCAGTTGTTGTGGAAGTCGTAGCAGACACAGTAGAAGAGCTCATGCTTGATCCCGTGGCCATTGCAAACAATGTAGTAAACAGTTTGGAAAATACAAAACCGAGTAGTGATTTTGCAAAAGTTTTTAGAAAAACTAGCACCACTTGCCCCACGGTGGGCGCCAAATTGTTTTGGTCAAAAATTACCGAAGCAATTAAGTGATCAAATTAGTTAAGTGAGGTAGTGTGCTAAGAGAATGTGTTAAAAATGTGTTAATTAAGTTATTTGCGAAAGTGGTTTCAGGATATGGCTCCGGATATTGAGCTGTATCTACGATCAAACAATGAGCAAAAAAGGTAAAAGGTGACACAGGATATACGAGGAAAGCCCTTGATCAATCTAGATCACCGGTACAAAACCTCGGGAGCTGACAATCGCAGCTGCCTTGTTCTTCTTATTGCTTAAACGTAAGGATACAGTGCAGGATATTGATCGGATCGCTAGGTGTTACAATGTTTGTTGTGAAAGTGAAAGCTGCGAGAAAGAAAAGTGTGAGAGCAGTGAGTGTTCGCGTCCTATTTGATCCGAGTTATCCATCTATTTATAGTTACAAAATACAAACAAGAACTCCTATAAATAAGGGATGCTCCCGAATATTCCATTGTGAACGTTGTAGACCGAGTAAAGCGGCTTCAACGTCTTTCTTCGAACTACTTAGACCGAATCTTCCGGAGAGAGAGTCCTCATGAACGTTGCGACCTTGAACTCATATTCCTGCACACAATTCGTTAGTGATCCTCAGGATACCATTCAGGATGTTACCAATATCCTGAATGAGTAGCCCAGGGTACGAACAGGTATCACATAATTAAGATATAACTTAGGATATCATCCAGAATATGGGCTCAGAATTTCACCCATAACAGTAACCCTTATGCATTTTGTTTTCTTCGCAAACAATGATGTAACAAGTTGTCCTAATATGTATAAAGACTCGGTGAATATCTTATGACACAACAATATTTATCTATTTATGCATGCTTGTTGCTGTGTGAATTGATTTATATGTTGGCGGATTGTTTGATATTGCTCATGTGTATGTTTATACATATATGTACTACCACTGTCTTGTGTGATGATATCAAACAAATGTTTAACTCTGTTGTGTTATGTTTTGGAAGAACATGGCACCTAGGAGAGCTGTGAACAATCGGGATTCTGATCAACCCCCTCCTCATCCACTGCCGAGGACTACTGAAGAACGGAACTCCCTGCTGGAAGAAAGAATCTCCGAAGCTATCGCCTAGTATGAGGCGAAACGCACTGAACACAGTGGAGGACCAAGCGGTACTAGACGTAATGGACATTGAGATTCATCTGGAGGAAACACAGCTCAAGGTAACCTTAAGCTGACTTGCTAAAACATGATGAAATTTATGAACGGTCTTTGTTTCATTGATTTCTCACATGTGAATTGGTTGGATCAATTCCAGGCTGCACCTTCAAGCAGTTTCTCGACTGCAAGCCACTAAACTACGACGACACAGGAGGTGCAGTGGCTTTCGTACGCTGGACAGAGAAGACTGATTCCATTATCCGCATGAGCAAGTGTACCATGGACCAGGAAGTCATTTTTCCACTATCCGCATGGGTTGTTTGTTGATGAGCAAGTGTACCATGGACCAGCAAACCCTGGGAGATGATGTAGCTTATGGTATGATTGGGATGAGTTGAAGGAAAGAATGAGAGAGAAGTATTCCTCTCGTGCTGAACTCTAAAGGTTGGAGACTGAGTTTTGGAACCTATCCATGGAAGGTGCAGACATTGTTGGTTATACTCGACGGTTCCATGACCTGTCAAGAGTGATCCCCTATCTGGTGACTCCTGAATTTAAGCGCATTGAGCGCTACATCTGGGGATTGGCTTCGGAGTTTCGCAGCATGGTAACTGTGGCAAAACCCACAACGATCACTCAGGCTGTAACTCTGGCTGTCAGCCTTACTGAAGATGTTATCTATATGAAGAAGTTATCACTGAACCCTACTGAGAAAACCGAGACGCATGCTGAGTCGTTCGGTGACAATAAAAGGAAACATTCAAATCTGAATCAAGCGACCCGTAGTAACAACAGGGGTTCAAACAACAAGAAGCGTGATACTAACCGCCTAAGGAGGCGAAAACCTTCGCAGCTGTAAACGACACCGAAGCTAGGAAGTATCAGGGCACTCTACCCAAATGTAACCGCTGTAACTTTCACCACGTGGGAAACTGTCGCGTTGGGAGATGCGAGAACTGCGGGAAGTTGTGTCACCGTACCGAAGATTGTTGGGGAAAAGGTATTGGAGGCCGTAATGGGAATGGTAACAGAAACGGGAATGGAAATCGAATGTTGCCGGTAATGGGAACGGTAACGGAAACGGCAACGGTAACGGTAACCGGAATGGTAACGGACCTGGGCAGAACGAAGGACGCTTCGGATGTGGTAGCAAGGAGCATTTCAAGAAAGATTGCCCAAAGGAGAACACCGCTCAGGCCCGAGCATTTGTGATTAGAGCAAGGAACGCACGCGAGGACCCTAATGTGGTCATCGGTACGTTTCTCCTTAACAATCACTTTGCATCCATATTATTTGACACTGGTGCCGATTGTAGTTTGATGTCTGTGGAATTTAAACGTATGCTTGGAATAGAATCTAGTAGATTAGATATTCCTTATTCCATAGAACTAGCCGATGGTAAACTCATTGAATCGGGCGAAGTTGTTAGGGGTTGCACATTAGAACTTGGTGAGCAGAGATTTAGTTTCGACCTCTTACCTGTTCAATTGGGTAGCTTCGATGTGGTGGTTGGAATGGACTGGCTGTCCAAGAATAAAGCTGAAGTTGTTTGTCACGAGAAAATCATTCACATCCCTCTTACGAATGAGGAGACACTCATTGTGCATGGAGAGAAACGAGAAACGCCTCTGCGAATCATCAATTGTATGAAGGCGCAGAAGTGCTTAAATAAAAAATGTAGTGCATTCCTAGTGCACGTTGTAGATAAGAAGGCTGAGGAGCCGAAACTCGGAGACATTTCTGTGGTGAAGGAATTTCCTGATGTTTTTCCCAAAGATCTGCCAGGACTACCTCCGCAAAGACAAGTCGAATTCCATATAGACTTGGTTCCAGGAGCCACTCCTGTAGCCAAGGCACCCTATCGACTTGCTCCATCCGAGATGCAAGAATTATCTACACAACTCTAGGATTTGTTGGATAAAGGATTCATAAGGCCGAGCTTCTCGCCTTGGGGAGCTCCAGTTTTGTTCGTGAAGAAGAAGGATGGAACACTTCGGATGTGTATCGATTACCGAGAATTGACGACTTATTCGATCAGTTGCAAGGATCGAGTTACTACTCCAAGATTGACCTTCGATCTGGATATCATCAGCTAAGGATCCAAGAAGAGAGCGTACTAAAGACTGCATTCAGGACGCGTTATGGGCATTACGAGTTCCTGGTGATGCCATTTGGATTGACGAACGTGCCAGCAGTATTTATGGATCTGATGAATCATGTTTGCAAATTGTATCTCGATAAATTCGTAATTGTATTTATCGATGATATTCTGATTTATTCCGGAACGAAAGAAGAGCACGAGCAACACCTCAGGACCATTTTGGAACTACTGAAGAAAGAGAAACTTTATGCAAAGTTCTCAAAGTGCGAATTCTGGATTCGCGAAGTACAGTTCCTTGGTCATATTATGAACGAGAAGGGTATTTATGTAGACCCAGCAAAGATAGAAGCAATAAAGAATTTGGAAGCTCCCAAAACTCCAACTGAAGTTCGACAATTTTTGGGATTAGCGGGCTATTACCGCAGATTTATCGAGAATTTCTCCAAGATAGCTCAACCGCTGACTTCCCTCACGCAGGAGGATAAGAAGTACGACTGGGGTGATAAGCAGGAAAAAGCCTTCCAACTTCTCAAAAACAAGCTATGCGATGCACCGATACTACCCTTACCCGAAGGCACTAAAAGACTTCGTGGTATACTGTGACGCTTCGCGTTAAGGATTGGGTTGCGTGCTCATGCAACGCCAAAAGGTCATCACTTACGCTTCAAGACAGTTAAAAGTTCATGAGAAGAATTACACCACCCACGACCTGGAGCTAGGTGCGGTGGTGTTTGCCTTGAAGATCTGGCGACATTATTTATATGGTACTCGATGTACAATCTTCACAGATCACAAAAGCCTACAACACATATTTGATCAGAAAGAATTAAATATGCGTCAGCGACGGTGGGTTGAGTTGCTAAACGATTATGACTGTGAGATTAAGTACCATCCTGGAAAGGCGAATGTAGTAGCAGACGCTTTAAGTCGGAAAGAAAGGGTTAAGACCTTAAGGGTTCAAGCATTGGAAATGACTATTCGAACGAATCTTACTGCACGCATTCATGACGCACAACAAGAAGCCCTTTAGAGGGAAAATCGTAAAGTTGAATATCTCCGAGGTATGGAGAAGAACTTGGTGCCAAACGAAGAGGGAACCTTGTACTTTATGGGGCGTATTTTGGTTCCGCTCAATGGCGGTATTCGAGAAGTCATCTTTGATGAAACTCACAAGTCGGGATACTCGATCCACCCAGGATCAGACAAGAAGTATCAAGACTTGAAAGAATATTATTGGTGGCCAAAGCTTAAAAGCGATGTTGCTGTCTACGTTGGAAAATGCCTAACCTGTGCTAAGGTTAAGGCCAAATATCAGAAACCATCTGGCCTGCTGCAACAACCCGAGATACCCATATGGAAGTGGGAGCAAATATCGATGGACTTCATAACAAAATTACCCAGGACCCCTAGAGGGCATGATATGATATGGGTGATAGTTGATCGCCTGACAAAGTCTGCACATTTTCTACCAATCCGAGAGAAGGATAGCACTGGAAAGCTTGCTGAGCTGTATCTTAAAGAAATTGTGGCACATCATGGAGTGCCTATTTCTATTATTTCAGACAGAGATGGACGTTTTGTCTCGAGGATCTGGCAATCCTTCCAGGAGGCCTTCGGATCTCAACTAGATCTGAGCACGGCCTTCCATTCGCAAACAGACGGCCAAAGCGAACGGACCATACAAACACTGGAAGATATGCTTCGTGCATGTGTTATGGATCTAGGCGGCAGCTAGGATACTCATCTACCTTTAGTTGAGTTCTCCTATAATAACAGCTACCATACGAGCATAAAAGTCGCACCGTTCGAAGCTCTATATGGCCTAAAGTGCCGCTCGCCGTTATGTTGGGCAGACGCTGGAGATAAGCAGTTGATTGGCCCTAAGCTTGTTCAAGAGACAACAGAAAAGATTATGCAGATCCGAGAACCCATTAAGGCGGCTTGTGATCGACAAAAGAGCTACGCTGATAAAAGACGGAAACCCTTAGAATTCGAAGTGGGAGACAAAGTTTTGTTGAAGGTCTCACTTTGGAAGGGTGTAGCAAGGTTCAGAAAGTGTGGAAAGTTGAATCCATGATACATTTGACCATTCAAGATCTTGGAAAGAATTGGTACCGTGGCGTACAAATTAGAGTTACCGGAAGAACTTAATGGTGTACATGATATGTTCCATGTGTCCAACCTCAAAAAGAGTCCAACCCAAGAAACAGTTATCATCACTGCGGATGAGGTACATATCGACGACACACTATGATTTATAGAACAACCTGTTGAGGTAACGGACTGGAAGATCCATAAAACAAGGAGGAGTCGCATTAAGCTTGTCAAGGTACGTTGGAACTCTAAGCACGGACTAGAGTACACGTGGGAACGTGAAGACCGGTTCAAAGCCAAGTACCCCCACCTATTCGAGAAAGCTCCTGCGGGAGATAACTCAGCCTAAATTTTGGGATGAAATTCTTTTAATGGGGGGAGACAGTGACAACTGGCACACAACCGGTAATTTTCGTATTATTTTAATTATTATTTATTATCTGCAATTATGTGCTTAAATGTCAACATTTTCTGATTACATGCTATACAAGTAAATTCATGCACGTTTTATACTTCAAATATTGCTTTATGCATTACTTTTAGCGTTGCGTCAGAAAGACTAGTTAACTCACCGGTAAGACTAGTTATTCTACAGAAAGCAGTTAGATAATAGAATTAGGGCCTAGGAATAGGTCCAACCTCTAAAATACATTAAAACCCAAGTGTGGATACGAGGGTTAACATATAAACTTTCCGGAAGCTAAACTATGCATTAAAAGACACCCGAAACGCACTTTAAATGCAGAATTCAGCATAAATCAGCACAATTCAGCTATTTAACACAATAATATCATGCAAAATTTATGTTTTATTGCCCAAAATAACTTACAAAGTGTCGGGAATTAAAACTGCCACAAAAGGTGCTTCATACTTAGTGAAACTGCGTAATTCAGCACTTTTACGAACCGTAACGAACCGAAAAATCGGACAATAACCGGGACATCAAAATTTGACTACAAGTAATGGTTTTATGATATTAAACTAGTGTTGGTTCTAGAACACCATAAAAATCATAAAAACCCCTAAACACACTTAAACTAAGTTAAACCCCCTCGTTTGCACTTTAAACCCTCAACTTCCCAAATTTTACACTTTACCCCCCCCCCCCCCCTTCACCCTTGGCCGGCCCCAAGTGGGCCCACATGACTTTTATTATTTTATATAACTATGTCTCCTAACTATTAAACAAAGAAATCTTTGAGAAAGATCACGTGTTGGAATATTCTTTTATAAAGACCTTAAGTAGCAACATTTACCCAACATCAAAAGAACTTCATCTTCTTCCTCTCCCACCCTCTTGGTCTTGGCTCACTACTCCCACACACAACCCACCATTTTCAAGCTTCAATCTCATGATCCAAGGTCACTAGGAGGTGTATGAAGGCCATCTAAGAAGGTGTAAGGTGCTAGAAGTGGAAGGACCTCACTTTGGAGCTTTTAACCACTCATTTTCTTCCTTGTTCATCATCTTCATTTTTGTACCACTTCCCTAGCCATTAGAGCTAGTAGTAAGCTTCTTGATTACTAATTTAAGTCATGTTTATGTTATGTACAAGTTTCACCATCCAAACAACTTAACTTTTAATGATAAAAATGAAAAGATCTAACATATTCATGAAGAAAATAAGTGATTACATAAATTTTGGTGTATGTAATGATGTTGTTTATGTTATATCTTGTGTTTATATTTAGATAAAGTATGTTAAAGCTTAGATCTAACAAGATTAAGCATGGATCTTGAAGGATCCATGGTTAAACTTGAAGATGAACATATGAAGCATTATGCGAACATGAAAAAAAATGAATTTTGATGCATAATCTTGTAAACTTGAAGTAATAAAGTGTGTGTAGAACTAATTTTTGAAACTAAAATTCATGGTAAGTTTGTTAAAAATTTAGCATAAAGCTTGTTTTTGAAAGATCTGAAGTTATTAAGCATGGATCTTGAAAGATCCAAGGTTAAACATGATGTTAAAAATAATGATCTTTCTAATAAACAAAAAAGTGGTTCTAGAACATGATTTACAAACTTTGAAACCATTAAACTCATGAATGAGTTGGTTAGTAAAATAAAGTTTCATAAAAGTTTGCTTAAAATACTCAAGAACACTTATTTTTGGAAAGATCATCTTATGTAAAGTGTAGATCTAAAAGACTACACATTTTTAACAAAAATCAAGTTTACCATGATGTTTCATATGAAGAAATTGGTGTGTGTTGTTGATGATTATTGTTGAAAATTGTTTTGGTGATTGAAAAGAAAATAAACACATGTTTTGAAAAACATGGGAAACCTCCATTTTTATGGGAAACTACGTCAAAATTTTTATAAAATTTTGACACTTAGAAGATATAAGTTGTGGTGAAACTTATTCCCTAAAAATTCACCTAAAAATATTTTACCAAGGTTTCCCTAATTTTTGTAAGAAATTACAAGTTAAGAATTGAATATTTCTTCAAGTTAAAATTTATATTAAGTATGTATATTTTTTAGGGAAAATATATATATTTAGTGATCACCAAATTTTGTGCTACGTGTATATTATGTGTATTATATGTAGTAGTGTATTAGGGACTTGAAAATACCCTAAATACTCCCAAGGAGTATGAATACAAAGATACACATACAAATACATGAGAATACATAAGTATACAAGTATACAAAAATTCCTCACAAGGAAATACATGGATGAATACAAGGAAATATATATTAATGAAAATACATTTCTTGACATATTATCTAACTTGGATAAGTTATGAATTTAAAAATGTATTGTTAGACAAAAATATATATAACCTATACCATGTATTGGAATTTATACAAAAATCGGGTGTATAATAGGAATAACCATATATATATTTTATAGCATGACAAAACATATATATTTTATACAAGTCTTAAAGATATATTATTTTTTAAGAAATCTAATTCCGAAAAGTAATAAAAATCAAAGTATTGATTTTTGGAGAAAAATACAAAATACACAAGTATTTACATAAAATACAAGTATACTTTCCTAAGAATACTTGTACAAAAATATTATTGAAAATATTATTTCACAAAATACTTATATTTATTTTTCGAAAATAATATAAGTAACCTACTTGGAAAGTTAAAAATATAAATTATTTTTAACACTTATTACCCTGAAAAGTCTTCATGAACGAATATATATTTTAGAAGTAAAATATATTTTTACAAAAATACAAAACATATTCAAAGTGTAAAGTCATGACAAACGGGCAGGACCCTCACTAAGAATGAGCATACAAAGAACAAATACATAAGCTAAAGATGGTGACTTGTACTTGTGTGATACAAGTCTAGTGACTAACATTAATAGAACACGTATAGGTCACGACGCTACGAAACCAACCGGTGAAGTTTACGGCGCAGGATACGCAAAGTTGTGAGTTCATGTCCCCACTTTTAAACTTTTACTTGTTTTCTAAACTTGGGGAAAATACATGTACAATGGTATGTAGCACACAAAACTAAGGAATGACACATAGATCACGTGACGAATAGGGTACATAAGCACCATTAGTCAACGTATACATTTAAACCGCGGAACAGAATAGTTAGATCTAATGGGTTTCAGGAAACCCCACTCTTGGCCTACTTCTACCAATGAGTGCTTTTGTGTCTCAGTCGATCTCGACAAAAATGCCTAGGTTTGGTGGCTTCCTATGTCGTGACATATGTTAATGGCCTTGCAAACCATTAGCAATCTCGTATTCCTTGCATTTACAGAACTCAGTTTCAGATACGACTTTACAAATTACATACCATGTTTTCATACAAGTATATAAACATTTTATACAGAAACTGCATGAATTCACACCAACATTATGTTGACGATTTTCCAAAACTTACATGTATTTCAGGTAACTAAAGTGGATGTACGTGTGGTCTCACTCTTGCTCCTGGATGTCGCTTATGTTTTAGTCATGTCGTGTCAAGACTCCTTTGCCTATTTTGTGGGATTTGGTTATTATACTCCATTCCGTGTGGTGATATAAGAACCATAACCTCGATGTCTATCTTTTAAATAAAGTTATAAAATTTTCAAACAATATGTTATCTTGTGATGTAAACACTTAACTTATGTTATGTTAATGGCATTTGGTGTTATTTCACGAGCATGTAGTATGTTTACCATTCGTATGCAATGAGAACCTTTCAGGATCACACCTCGTGCTTCCGCCTTAGAAAGGGGTGTGACAATTTCTCATATAAAACTCATTACCTACTGATATAATATCATAATTAGAATTATTTGGGATATCAAGTCAGTTTATAATCTGAGTTTATGTACAAGTTCTTATATTATGTCCTTAAATGACGAAAATGCCCTTTTATCACTTAACATGGTTTTAAATAACAATTGTAATGCAAAAACTTTTACGTACTGATAAGTTATAGTAAATACACATATTTCAACAGTATAAACCTGGTCATAAATTATGTTTTGACATAACATCGCAAATATCGTCACTTAACGACTTAAACGCCCTTTTTGGCGCATAGTATGGTTTTAAACCATATTTATCAACCAAGACTGGATACCTACTGTTTCTATAACTTATTTAAAATATTTTTTTACAGTAGGTACATGTTATAAACTCAGATTCCCAAATAAGCTTTAAAGTATGTGTGTAATGACCAAAATGCCTCTACGGTGCATAGTTTGGTCTTAAATCTATAAAACACACATATGTTTGATATCCTACTGATATTATATCACAAATTAAGTATTTTTTCAGAATGATTATGTTTATAAAATCAGTTTATATGCAAGTTCCTTTTATGCGTCGCTAAATGACCAAAACGCCCTTCTGCGGCATAGTTTGATTTTAAAACCTTAACGGGCATACGAATTGATATCCTACTGATATTATAACTTGTGCATGACTCATTCGGTTACCTGTTGTCGCTTATACGCATACGATTAGACTTATTAACTAGTTTACATAAGTTTATCGAAACGGTTTTAACCTTATCATTTTTATCTCAATTTCCAGAATGTTAATAGTTTACCCATATTATAAAAGTCTTAGTACTTGTTGGGTTTAAACTACATTATATTCCAGTCATCGTTTAATCTAGCGTATCGTACCGTTTTTGATATTTTAAGCTATTCGGTCTAAGTCTACGACTTGAATAAGACCCGTTAGCATTCTAATTGGTTATTAATACCATCATTCCAGACTAGAGCCTTTTAGTAAATTGTTATCTACGCTTGTCCTTTGATTAAACGGCTGAGTTATTATAAACCTTGCATTTGTAAGACAAGTCTTAGCTCTGGTAAATACTCTTAACCTATTTTCCCTATACGGGCTTGGGATACGGTAAATTATTACCGCTTGGTCGGGTATCGAATCATATGCCGGATTGTGGCTACAAAATCTTCATAACCCATTTTAATATGTTTTATATGATAACTTAAACATTGGGGGTTAACGCGACCGTGTCCTTGATATCCATGGCTCATTTATGTTATAGCCACGACTGTGCACGGGGTGTAGGCATACACCCGTCAGATGCCAATGCTTATTAAAATGTTTTCTTACCCATTGATCAGGGGATACCCCTTTATGGGTTTAAGTGGTGTGTCAGTTAATCATGTCTTGGTGTTCAGTACTGGGCCCCATATGTATTGACAGATATGTAAAACTATATACAAGATCATTTTGAATTGTCACAAGTTATTAAAAGATTTTCATGTGCCTTGTGAACTTAAATCAATTTTGAAATGTTTTCAAAATGTGTCGATTGATTGTATTTAACAGTGAAAACTAACGTATTTTCAAAAGACTAAGTTACAGGTACAAATACGTAAATAGGCTGGAAGCTGCTCGGTAATGCTAGAAGAGGAATTTGCAACTCCTTTGCATAAGCCTATTAGTCTATTGAACTCGCCTTTGTACATTTTTATGATCCGCCTGTGGACCTTTACTTTTACAAGCCATTTGTATTATTATTTCGAACTTTAAACATTTGGTTTGTAATAGTAATTTTACTCCAAGACTTCTGTTGTGCTATCTGTGATTAATTGACCATGACGATACCAATCTTACGTCACGATACTCCCCACCAGGCCCACTGGGTTTGTGGTTGAAATATCATGGTGTGACAGGTTGGTATCAGAGCCAACGTTTGTGTGAATTAAACACTAGTCTTTTGTGTTAAATCTCAAATGACATAGTAGCATATTCCTTAGACTTTCTGAGTCTAGGCAAATGACCTAGGATTAATCCTCATCTTTATTAATTTTATATATATTGTTTTCTTTGATTTTTGGCAGGATTTGTTGATTTGAAAAATGCCGCCGAGACATAGAGGATTTGGACGAGGCAAGGGTCTGATGCGAGGAGGACCTTCAAGTCAACCAAGACCTTCGAGATATATACCATCACCCTCGTTTGACCCAGATTACTCTCATGATTGGGGAAACTCAAATTCGTCTGCGAGGCATTCGGTGGACTCATCACCATTTTACCATCACTCGTATCACTCACATCAGTCACATTCTCCACATTCTTCTCATCATTCTCACTCACATTCTTTTAATGGGTCTTTTAACCCAGATGATTATATCAACACCCCTCCAACTGCACATAACCAGTTGGAGCCTGATGAAAACCAGAACATGGATGTGGATGATGATACGGATCCTGAAATGCCGCCATCGGGGTCACTAGCTCACCTGATCGAGATCTCTAGTGGTTCCGTTTCTTATGCGGGATCCCCGTACCAAGGTCCAGATGAGTGGGACCAGTACTAGGGGCAGTTCAACTTTGTTTACACGCCCCCTACCATACACCTTCACCGCCTCCGCCACCTCAACCAGAGGATGTGCAAATGGAGCCAGTGGAGCACCCTCAATCACCACCAGCTATGGAACAACCACAGACACCTCCTGAGCTGCCTAGGAGAAGGCGCAATGCGTGCATGTCTATGCGCAGTGGACCGCAAACAAGTCCGCTACCACAACCACCACCTACCTACCCGCCTTCCCAGAAGACCCACCAACACAATACCCGCGGTTGACACAACATCGGCGACGTTTGCTCAGCCACCGCTACCAGTGGGTTTTGATAACCCAATTCTGTCGTATCCAGCTACGTCTGGGTTCAACCCGTTTGAGCCTTCTCCACCGGTAGATTTTAGCTACGAGGTGCCTTCGTACGACCCATACTTGCAAGCGGTTATACACAATGCCCTTTACCCCTCTCCTTTCCCACCAGCTTACCCACCAACTGGTTATCCAAGTTATAGGTACCAGTATCCAGCTGTGCCTCAGCCACAACCACAGCCACCAAAACAACTCGAGGCGATTAACCAGGCCTTAGATAAGGTGGAAAACGTTCAGCGTAGGGCTGAAAAGATTGTGAGGAAGACTAGTAATTTCCTCAAGAAGCTCACAAAACTTATCAAGGGGAAGAAAGATGAGTAGAGGCTTTCTTATTTATTTTGTATTGTATTATTATTTCCAATTAAGTCCTTGTGTGGACATGTTATTTCAATTTAGTCTCTGCGTGGACAAATTAGTTTATGTTTGTTTCAAGTCCTGTTTAAGGAATTATTGTAATTGCTTGTTTAATTAATGAAAAATTTCTTTGGAATTATTATTGTTATATATATGTATTCACTACATCCTTTGTTCAAGCGATCGTCTTGATTTTAATTCGAACTTTATCGATCCACTAAATAATTCCAAAAGATCTTCTTAATGGTTTACCCCGCCAAGTGGCAAGTCCACATTAATTGGCCAATTTTGGTAGTTAAGGATGACTAGCCCTTCTATCATGATAGTTAAGGAAGATTATCCCTTCTATCCAGAGGTGGTGGACTATGTTCAAACCTCCAAACCTGTATGGTCTATGCGACCATGGTTTTATTGTTTAACCATTAAGAAAATTATTCTATGTTAACATTCAAGTAATGTTAACACTCCTGACAGTGTGACTTGAGGAACCACACAAGCCGTCAAGGTATTTGGATTACATCCAAGCCTTATAGTCTATATGAACAATGCGATGATTATTACTTTAACATCCTTTTGTGATGTCAATTTATTTGCCTACGGGCCATAATATATCGTCGTTTGTGACGATGACCGTTGTAGTCTACGACTCCCTGTCCAAAGGTGGTGAACTTTGTTCAAGCCTGAAAGCCTCTGATCGAATGAGATCGTGGCTTATATTTTAAATGTTCTTGTGACAAGGCCTTTTGTGTCGTGTCTATATATCCTTTGAGACGAGCCTTTAAGCTACTAATATTGTCAGTGTGACAATGACAGTCGTGACTTTTGATCCCCTGTCTAACAAATAATGGACTACGTCCTATTTTAATGCCATTGACGGTTCTTTTGTGACCTAGGCTAAATATATTGAATTATTTTCAAACAATGTTCATTAGAAATGTTATAACCAAATAGCCTATATGGTTTAATGATACCGTGGCTTGTTAAATCATCAAATATGATGCCTAATATTTATATTGAAACTAAGCAATTGTTATTTTGGTGTTTAGTACCAAAGCTTCTGAAATGACAAATTCAGACGAAGCTCACAGCAGTTGTAACAATAATAATGATAATGATGTTGTAAATATAAATTCCGATGGAGAGGAACTCCAAGCTCAAATTGATGCAGCAGTCGGCTAAGCCATGGATACTATCATGGAAAAATTGAGAGAGTCGATGCTACTCGCTCAAAGTCCCATTCAAAGCCACATTCATCAGCTCACAAAGAGAGCTTTGTTCACTCTTCGACCGCAAAGAGTGAACCAAAGAAGATAGTGTTTGATGAAAAACCCTGTTCTTCTACGAACGTTGTACATATAAGTATTTCATCTCTAGCAAGCCTAGAGACTTTAATGGTGAAAAAGGGGCAATCGATGCCATGAGATGGCTCGATGAAATGGAGTCAGTGGTTGATATCAGCGGTTGTGCTGATAAAGATACTGTGAAGTTTGTGTCACAGTCATTCAAAGTCGAGGCCCTTACTTGGTGGAAAGCAATGATTCAATCCACGGGGAAAATTCCCCTCTACAACCTGGAATGGTCCAAATTCATGGACCTGATAAAAGAAACTTACTGCCCTCAGCACGAGGTCAAAAAGGTGGAGTCAGATTTCCTGAATCTCATGATGAAAAACATGGACTGTCGGAAATATGTCACCGACTTCAACTCTCTTTCCAGGTTGGTACCATACCTCATTACTCCAGAGCCCAAACGCATTGCGCATTTCATTGGTGGTTTAGCAACAAAAATCAAAGGGCATGTTAAGGCTTCAAAGCCTACCTCTTACCGGTCCGATGTGGACCTATCCTTATCACTTACCTTGGATGCGGTAAGAAACAAATCGTTCAAGTCTGAGATGGAAGGTAAGAGGAAGAGGGAGGATGACAACTCCCAGAGGTCGAAGAAGAAAGGAAAGTTTGGGTTCAAAAAGAAGAACCAACAGGGGTCTAGTGATAGACCCGTCTACAAAACCTGCAACCAAAGACACGAGGGTCAGTGTCGACATGATCAACAGGATTGGTCGTTTGGCATCTGTAAAAGGAAAGGGCATAAGACCCTAGATTGCAAGGACCTTAAGGATGCCGTTTGCTATGGCTGTAATGAAAAGGGGCACATCAAGACTAACTACCCTAAGAATGCCAAGAAGCAGGAGAGGCTAAGAAAGGAAATGCATGGGCCTTCCAAATGAACGCTAGGGAGGTCGTGAACGACAACAATGTCATAACAGGTACGTTATTGATTAATGAAATCTATGTTGTAGTTCTATTTGATTCAGGTGCAGATAAATCATTTGTAGATATTAAGTTTAGTAAACTTTTAAACTTACCCATGAGAACTCTAGATATTACGTATGAGGTAGAACTTGCTGATGGAACTTTAGAAACCGCATCTTCCATTCTTGATGGATGTTCTATATCCATTAGGAATCATTCTATTCCTTTATCTCTTCTTTCAATGAAATTGGCAGGGCTCGATGTGGTTTTGGTCATGGATTGGTTATCGCATAACTAGACCGCATCGCTTGCGACAAGAAACTTAACAAAATTAAAACCCCTTCCGGTGATATGATCACCATTCAAGGAGATATACACTATGGATTGTCTGAATAAGTGTCTATACTTAAGGCATCCAAGTGTTTGAAGAGCGGATGTGTCATCTACATGACATAGGTGACGGCAGATGAACCGAAGCCGAAGATTGAAGATTTTTTTGTCATCTCTGATTACCCAGATGTTTTCCCTGATGAACTACCTGGTTTACCTCCTAAGAGGCAAGTAGAGTTCAGAATCGACATCCTACCTGGGGCTGCACCGGTTGCAAGAGCTCCGTATCGTCTGGCACCGACAGAAATAAATGAATTGAGAACCCAATTGGACGAACTGTTGGAGAAAGGCTTTATTCAACCTAGCTCATTGCCTTGGGGAGCTCCAATATTATTTGTGAAGAAGAAAGACAGTTCAATGCGTCTTTGCATTGATTACCGTGAGCTGAATAAGGTGACGATCAAGAATCGTTATCCTTTGCCCATGATCGACGATCTATTCGACCAACTGCAAGGGGCAAGCTTCTTCTCCAAGATTAACTTGAGGTCGGGATATCACCAGCTGAAGGTTAGACGTGAAGATGTTCCTAAAATCGCCTTCAGAACAAGATACGGGCACTATGAGTTTCTAGTGATGCCTTTTAGGCTCATTAATGCACCTGCATCGTTCATGGATCTCATGAACAGAGTCTACAAGCCGTATCTAGATATGTTTGTCATAGTCTCCATAGAAGACATACTTATCTATTCTCGTAATCAATCTGATCACAAGAAACATCTTCGGTGCATCCTTAAGCTTTTACAGTAGGAGAAGCTTTATGCTAAATTCTCCAAATGCGAGTTCTGGCTTCGTTAAGTCCAATTTATTGGACATGTGGTTAGTGAGAATGGTATCCAAGTGGATCCCGCTAAGATTGAGGCCATTATGAACTGGGAAGCACCTAAGACACCCTCTGAGATTCGTAGTTTCTTAGGTTTGGCTGGTTATTATAGGAGGTTCATTGAGAACTTTTCGAGGATAGCCACTCCTTTAACTACATTGACCCGTAAGAATGTTAAGTTCAACTGGGGTCCGAAACAACAAGAATCCTTTGAGATTCTTAAGCACAACTTGAGCAATGCTCCTGTGCTAACTCTGCCTGAGGGCATTGAGGAGTTCGTTATCTATTGCGATGCTTCGCACACTGGCACGGGTTGTGTGCTTATGCAAAGAGGCAAGGTGATTGCCTACGCATTGCAACAACTGAAAGTGCATGAAAGGAATTACACCACCTATGACTTGGAGCTGGGTACCATTGTATTTGCACTAAAGTTGTGGAGACATTATCTATATGGAACAAAGTGTATTATATACACTGATCACAAGAGTCTCCAACATCTGTTTAATCAGAAAGATCTGAATATGAAACAACATCGTCGGATGGAAACGTTAAATGATTATGATTGCGAGATTCGCTATCATCCCAGCAATGCAAATGTAGTCACTGATGCGCTTAGTAGCAAGGAAAGGGTTAAACCTATAAGGATTAACGCCAAGAGCATCGAGCTCAGAAACAGCTTGAATGAGAAGCTGTTAGATGCGCAGAAACAAGCCCTATTGGAGGCTAACCTTCCTAGTGAAGGATTAGGTTGAACTATTGATCAGTTGTCACCTAGGAATGATTGAATCCTAAGATTCAATGGTCGAATCTGGGTTCCGATATTTGGAGGACTTAGAGATCTAATCCTCCAGGAAGCGCACAGTTCCAAATACTCAGTTCACCCTGGAGGTGACAGATGTTTCAAGATTTATGGTTCCTTGCAAATCAAACTACTCTCGTAGTTTCTTCCATTTTTGTGGTCGCTCGCGATCTCCACAAAAATCCTATGTACTCGTTTCTTCTAAAGAAACAACGTACAAGTCATAACTCATAATGGATACTCGAAGTACCACTTTAAATCCTTGCTTGGATACCTAAGGGTACTTTCATAAGTCCTTAATTGGTCTTATGCAATATGTCAATGTGCCTATCACTACTTTCTTGTTTTCATAATCATAACAGTATACATAGTATATGATTCTAAAGAGATCTTACATGATTTCAAAGACATTCACATGGTTTCAAAACATTTTAACATGGCATATTTACCTAATATACCTTGTGCATGATTTCAAAAACATTATACTTGTTTTCAAAGATCTTATGCATGGTTTTCAAAGACATTTTGCTTCGTATGTTGACCTAGCATACCTAGTACACGGTTTTCAAAAGACATTTTGCTTCGTATGTTGACCTAGCATACCAAGTACACGGTCTTAAAAGGCATTTTGCTTCATATGTTGACCTAGCATACCTAGTACACGGTTTTCAAAGGCATTTTGCTTCGTATGTTGACCTAGCATACCAAGTACACGGTTTTCAAAGACATTTTGCTTCCTATGTTGACCTAGCATACCTAGTACACGGTTTTCAAAGACATTTTGCTTTGTTTGTTGACCTAGCATACCAAGTACACGGTTTTCAAAGACATTTTGCTTCGTATGTTGACCAAGCATACCTTGCACATGGTTTCAAAAAATTTTCACAACATGTTTACATTGTTCTAGACATTTTTGGTAAATAAAACATAAATCCCAAATCCTTATAGGATCTTCCTATCTTCATACTTAGATTCTTGTGGATGTTTAAAGTGCAAATTGAAGTCCCTGATTGGATTCTTTGTGTACTTTAATGCGTATATACAAATTGATGACCAAGTTGATGATTATGTGTTTATGTGGTTAGTAGTGATTTAGATAACGAAAGGAGTGTAATACCATAAGAACATGGTGGATACGTTGCTGGTACTTCCTATATATAAGTGTTCTTATTGTATTACCCTTGTAGCATTATCCAAGTCACTTTAGGATTACTGTGTTTAGTTGATTCAAATGTTCACTATCCAAATCCTTGTAGAATCTTCCATATTTTAATGTGTTAGATTCTTAGAAGGATATCCAAAGTACTATCTTATATCCTTAATGGGCTTTTCTATGCAAATAGTTAGACCATTGGATTCCAAAGTACTAATCCGAAACATTTATTCCAAAGTTAAAGAGATCATTCATTGATCTAGTTAAAGAGATCATTTGTTAATCTAGCTAAAGAGACCCTTTGGTGGTCTAGTTAAAGAGATCATTCGTTGATCTAGTTAAAAAGATCATTTGGTGACCTAGTTAAAGAGACCCTTTGGTGGTCTAGTTCAAGAGATTATTCGTTGATCTAGTTAAAGAGATCATTTGTTGATCAAGTTAAAGAGACCCTTTGGTGGTCTAGTTAAAGAGATCATCCGTTGATCTAGTTAAAGAGATCATTTGTCGATCTAGTTAAAGAGACCCTTTGGTGGTCTAGTTAAAGAGACCACTCGTTGATCTAGTTAAAGAGATCATTTGTTGATCTAGTTAAAGAGACCCTTGGCGGTCTAGTTAAAGAGATCATTTGTTGATCTAGTTAAAGAGATCATTTGTTGATCTAGTTAAAGAGACCCTTTGGTGGTCTAGTTAAAGAGATCATTCATTGATCTAGTTAAAGAGATCCTTTGGTGATCTAGTTAAAGAGATCATTCTTTGATCTAGTTAAAGAGATCATTTGGTGATCTAGTTAAAGAGACCCCGTGGTGATCTAGTTAAAGAGATCATTCGTTGATCTAGTCAAAGAGACCCTTTGTTGGTCTAGACAAGTCATCACATGTTTATTTGTTTGATTTTTTCCCCACACGTTATAAAATGAACAATGCGGACTATGCGAAGAATTGAGTAATTATGGGTGCGCACATGATTATAAAATTCGGTGCATAGAAAACCATAGCAAGTTTTGTCATGTGTAAGAACCTATAGTAATAAGAATAACAAAACGGGAACAATATAATAAGTTCATGGTGGATACGCCGCTGGTACTTCCTATATATAAGTGTTCCTTCTTACATTGCAAGCGTGGTGTTATTTAAGTTACTAGAAGTTCTGGACCGTGACAAATGTTGTTTTCTATTACTCTTTCCGACTCCAACTTCGAACACACACATCAGTTTCCCATACTAGTCTTCATAGGAAACCTCTATAAACATTCTTCCATCCGTTGTTCGAAACTCCAAAAGTTTGCACCATCTTCGTATTTTGTTGCAACAAGAATACCACTTTGGAATTTACATGGCTCTCTTGAGGCTTGTTACAATAAAAAATGTCGTGCACTTGTATGTTGGAATAGAGTTTAAATCATCGGATCTGAACTCATTCCTAGAAACAACAGACGAATACGATTGACAAAGTTCGCTGGAAATCCAAACATGGCCCAGAGTTTTACTTAGGGAACGGAGGATCAATTGAAAGCGAAACATCCACATCTATTCTCACAAGTTTCCTTTAATAAAATTTCGGGACGAAATTTCCTAAAGTAGGGGAGACTGTGACATTTGTGCCTTTTCAACAATTGTACAATTCCGAACAAGTTCGTATTCAATGAAACCTTGTGTTTTATTTCTGGGAGTGTATAATTACATATGACATCTGCACATTTGGCACAATTTCAAACTCTCAAAAACTTTTCTGGTAGTAATATGTAAACTGTTATGTAAGTAAGTAGTTTAGCACAACATACACTCCAGAACAAGGACATAAGCTAAACATACCCTAAATACCTTTACATAACTTAGAAATAAGTTTTGAGGGGTTCGGTATAGAAAAAACATGCTTATTCGAGCTCAGGGACTATTTGTTTTCATTTTCGTGTTCGTTATTGTAGGATCGTGTTTCGGACCCAATTGAGTCTATCAGAAGAACTATTCCTGATTTGAACGGCGGAAACAGACAAATCAGGTTCAATTCAGCAAGTATTCACTTTAAATGTTGATTCTATTGATTTTGATGACGTTTACAGTCCTGACAACACTTCGGCAGCACTTCGTGGCTCACTGGAAGAAAATGACTCAGACAACTAACTAATTTCGCTCCTAAGGACACTATTTATAGTCTGCCTGATTTCGCTCCAACATGCAAGGACAACAGGAGCGGAATCAGCATTTACAACATGAGCGAAATCACTTGTTACACTTTCGGGCGAAATCAAACTTAAATCACTCTCGGGCGGAATCAGAACTTAGAGGTTTCGCTCCTAATGACAAAATGTCATTTGGAGCGAAATCAGCTTTTACATAATTTCTTGATTCACGTGCCCTGATCTAACCTATTCTACTCTAGACTCGATACAAGACGAAGTCGACAGATGCATGCACCAACAGACTCCCCCTCAGATGTTGACGAGTCGCACGTGTCGAGTCTTTGACAATGTCATGACTTCGCATCTTCAGTCTTGTTCAGTCTCTGGGCTTCTTTTTGAAATGTTTGACATTGCAAGCATTCTCAATCTCTATCTCTCTTTTCAATGCAGTTCCAGGATCAGTACTGGCTCTAACTGCTTCTTCAACTCTGTCTTCAGACTCCCCCTCTCAATCTGCTGGGATCATAGTCTGGAATTCACAAATTCAGAATCTTTTCCTAGCTCTTATCCTGCAAAACTCTACCACAAACATAAGTTTTATGATAAACATTTAAGCACTCAGACATCACTTGAAGATCCTATCACAAACTGATCTATCAATTCATTTCTGATGAACCACTTGCTGATTTTAACTTTAAATCTTTCACACTCACCACTCCCAAACCAGTTCGTCAAGTTTAGCACTTGGAACTTTGAAAATCAGCTTTTCAACACCAGTTGTCGAAAATCTTTTTGATTTTTCAAAATTTAGACTAAAACACACTAAAATCTTTTGAATTTTCTGAAAGAACGTAAATGTAGTAAAGAAATATATACAAACAATATTTTTGTGAGTTCGTGCAAGAGGATCATATAAGTTTTTGAGACACATCACCAACACCGTTAAGCTTGATTTCATTTTAAATTCTAAACAATTCAGTTAGATTGTCAGTATGTTTGTCCACTTAAATTTTCACACAAATTTCAACTGTTTCGAGATACGCAATTAGTGTCTTAAATACTTAAACTTATTCGTGTGTCCCACCACTTGAATATACTCCTGTATCCAGATCCCAATATTCAGTCTTACAGGTGAGTATACCACAGATGATATCTGTAAAGGGGTTAATTTGCGAGGGCCGTGAGAGCTCAGGTCGATACTTCCGTATACGCAAAGAGATGACGGCTTCGACTTTTGGTGTGTCCCCTTTAGAGGATCTTTTGTTACAACAGCAGTGACTATCAATTTTATTGTTTAATCAACTTGCTGAGGGCGATGCTATGTTTCAAGCATTTGCGGAAAGTATTATCCGAGGACTAGGTCAGTATTTCCATACAGCAGAAGTCCCGGGATAATACCCCAGATATCACTGAGCATAAAGACCTAGTATCTCAGAATAAGGGACCTTTCAAACAAGATTTCAGGGGTTACCTATATATCCAAGAAGTTGTTACCCACAGAATAAGCAAGTTTCAATTTTTAGGTTTATATCTCGTCACAATCTACTAAATGTGCAAAAACCTACTGGCATATCCTCAGTGAGATTGTTTATCACATTTTAACTTTCCATTTCTTTAGCATGTTGTGACAGTCCACTGATGTACTATCATTTCCTCTTTTATGCAACAAAAACTCATTTTTGTTTTATCATGTTTTTGGCTTTTTCAAATTTTCTAATGTTTTTGGATTTTCTGAAATTTTCTACTCCCCCTAAAATGCAAACACATTAAAGAAAAATTGAAAACAAACTGTACAAGAAAACTTGACAACCGATATCAAATCACATCAATTCTCCATCCACTCGACATAAACAATCAGAACTCCCCCAATCAACAAACTATTTTCCCATTTAGATTTCAAAACACTTAAGTTTCTTTTAATCAAAATGGTTTTTCCGGAAAATAAATTTGATTGATTTTACCACTTGTAGGTATATCAATAATAGGTTCGGGGATGTGGTTCATCATATTGTCTTTCAACCACTAGTAGGAAAATGCAAGTACAAATTAATGTCCTTGATTTACCATATGCAAGCATGCATAATCAAACCTCTTACCATTTGTAAGTAAAACACAAACAAACCTTTTTACCTCTTGTATGATGACATTACCGTAGCAGATTCTTCAAGAAAGATGCCGATACCTGCTCCTCGCTTACCAACCTGGGAGCTCCGGCAAGTCAGGTTTTACCGGAAAATATCCACCCAAGCCTGACCAGCCTTGGGTGTTACCGAGTCACCATCACTCGGTTTCTTACCTCCTCTCTTCTTCTCATAAAACTCTTTAACCCCTTTGACTTTTCGGTCAATCATCTTACCAAAGATATGCTTTACCTTGGGGTTAAAGGCTTTCTCCACATCAAAAACCTGTTTATCAGAATAAAATTGGTTAGAAATTTCAACTTTACCAATTTTCTTCTTACAATTTTCAGCCCGAAGTGATGGAAAATTCTCATCATCCACAGTCGGAACTGATTTTTCATCTTTCAAAATAGCTTCACATTTTGAAACAACCTGTGGTTTATCTGACTTTGTGGAGTCAGATTCATCGCCAGAAGATAGCTCCTCTGATTTTGACCTATCAGAATCATCGCTAGAGCTTTCAACAGCTTTCTTAACAACCCATTTTTAGTTGTCAGATTTAGCTCTCTTCTTGTAAAACTTGTTTGAACATTCACCAATTTCAAATTTTGAATTTTTGAATAGTTTGGTTCGATCAATTGGTGGTTCAAACTCAACCACTTTCTCTTTGAGTTTACGAGATACTCCCTGTTTTGGTGCTATTGCCTTAGAACAATCTCTGGCAATATGTCCAACAGAGTTGCATTGGAAACAGGTTCTTGTATCTTTCTTCTGACCAACAGCCTTCATCTCTTCTTGCTTCTTAGCAAGGAACTCATTGTTTGACTGCTTCCAGAATGCTTTCTTTTCTTCTTCGTCTGCTGACGTTCCTGAAACAAATGTCATTTTGGATTTAAAATCACGAACATATTTTTCATTTCTCTGTTTTTCTGTTGGAGTAAAACCTAAACCTTTCTTTTTGAAATTACCGTTATGGTTAGATTTCTTTTGAAAACCTGAACCAGAACTGTAACCTTTTTTCTTGTTTAGTCTTTGTTGTACTCTTGAGGTGTATTTTTTAGGTTTATCAGTAAGATTTAAATCTTTTATTTCAGAAATATTAATTTCTATGAGTTTGAAAACCTTTTTAATCAATTCAGTTTTGACACCTCTTATTGGAAATTCCTCATCAGAATATAATTTGTCAGAATCATTTAAAGTGTAAGCAACTTTAAACGATTCATCATCCAAATTAGATTTTGATAACAGGAATTTTCTATCATAAACTATTTTGTCCTGTTTTTCTGTTTGACTCGGAGTGCTTGACTCAGACTTTGACTCTGAACTAGACTCCGACTTTGACTCCTCTGTCTCATCGTTATCTAACACATGATCCACTACTTTCTTCATCAATTGAGATTGTTGATCAGTGTCAGACGGTGTAAAAACGACATCAATACTATCTGGCAAGTTTACTGACGACTCCGACTCCCACTGCAAATTTGTTGCCGTTTTGACTTTTTCATCATTTGGATTTCTAGCCAAATATCCATTTTCCAGAGGGGGTGGACACTTGTTGTAACTGACATCTTGTTTCTTACCAGAATTCTTCTTGTCAGTCTTTTTCTTCGTGTCACTCTTCTTCTCAATCTTCTTCTCAGGAGTCTTTTCATCAGCAATTTTTCCAGCATCTTTTTCTTCAGTTACTCCATCTTCTTCTCATGCCTTCATTCCTTCAACGGTAGGATATATCTTGTCAATGACATAAGAAGTACATGAGTAACTTTTCAATAAACAGTTAACTCTTTCAGTTTCGATTCTTTGAAGCTCAAGTTTCTGTTCAAGAGCAGCACACTTCTTGATGTAATTGTTCACAACTTTTTGTTTGATCATGAATGCTCCTTGAAGTGTTTTCATTGCTGGAGCTTGCTCTTCACTAGTGTCATTGTACATGTTCATTGCTTTGTTTAGCACATCATAGGATTCCTTCAATCTGTTCATATTGTGAATCAACGAACTGTTTTGTTTTTTCATTGTTTCACAATTTTCACACATCACTGAACACTTTTTCGCAACAGCTTCTTCATCAATCTTAAACTTTGGAACTTCTTTCATCTTTTGTCGAACTACCAGTACTGCTTCATCGTCACTACTCACCGGTGTCTTTACCTTTTTCTTTTTCTTCTTTGCTTTCTCATCCTCACTGTCACTTTCAGCCATCATCTTCAGATGTTCTGCCATTCTTCGTGCATAATACTTAGTTCCATCATCATCACTATCTTCTTCAATTCTGGCAACAAAAGCTGAATGAACTTGATCTTGATCAGGAATATAATCATCCCAAGTGAAATTTTCCCAGCTAAACCCCTCGGGTAGCTTTTCATCATTTTGATCGATCAAACAAGCTTTTCCATCAGATGGAATATATTTATCCCAATTGAATGGTTTCTTTTCATTTTGATTAACCACACAAGCTCTCTTTCCAGAATCTTCAATCACACTTCTTCCATGTGCAGTTTGTGCCTGATGTTGTTGTTGTTGAGGTGATTGTTGAGCAACTTGATGATAGATGGCCTTTCGATAGTAATCATTGTTGTTGTTGAAAGGATTCTGAGCTCCACTTGCTTCGCAATTTGTACTCTCCCTCTTGAAGTGTCCTTTCTCCCTGCAACGAAAACAAGTAACTTTAGATTTATCAAAACCTAAAGGAGAAATGTTAGCATCACGTAAGTCATTTCTTCCTATGATCTCCTTAAATTTCTCAGCTCTCCTCAACACACTGGCCAAACACCATTTTATATCCATAAGCTCCATCTCCTCAGCATCGATTTGATCGTAATCCTCTTTTGTAAGCATAGGATTCCCGATCTTTCCGGCAACAAAACTATTGTAAGATTCCAAAACCATTCCTAACAAAGACATGTGGTTCTTAGCAACTTCCTCAGAATAATCTTGATCATTCTCAAGATTTAAAACAATGTTGCATTGAAGTTTTCTCCCATTCTTTGTTGCTGAAATGTTCGGATCGAATGATGGAAATGATGAGAAACTTGTGTTGTTGCTTGATCCTTTTGATGAACTTCCGGTTGAATTTTTGGCATTGTAAGCAGTTTCCACTTTTGGAAATAAATTTGTGGATTTCTCATTTACCCCTGCTTTGTAGTACAACCCGATGTCTTGTTCACCATCGAAATCCTTCATTCGAATAATCTTTCGTTGCTCCATCTCTTGAGCCTCCAGCTTCTCAATGAATTTACTCAATGTGAGCGTGTTGAATCCTTTCTTGTTTCTAAGCATCATCAGATATGTTCCCCAAGTCTCGTGTGGTAACGCATCTGCAAGTTTTTCAATCAACTCTTCATTATCTTTTTCGATGCTTAATCTTCTCATGTTGGCTAAAAGATTGCAATATCTTTCAATAATTTGCTTTGTGCTTTCATTTTTCAATCCACGAAACAAATCAAACTCTTTCTTCAGAAGTGATTTCTTGTTCTTGACCATCTCCTGACTACCAACAAACTTTGATCGCAACGCTTTCCAAATTGAATAAGAACTTCCGTTGTGTTGCAACAAGATCATAATGTCTTCCTTTACAGCTTGTTGTAACAGATTCAACATCATCTTCTCATCTTTGTATTTCTTTCTGTTTTCAGCACTCAGATCTTTAAGAGGAATAATTTCCTCATCATCATTTGTCGGTCTCACATACTTTGTCTCAACACACTCCCATGCATCTAAGTAATTAGCTTGTACCCAGTTTTCGAAACGACCTTCCCAACCTTTATATTCTTCTATGTTCATGAGTTTGGGCGGTTTTTGCATTGTTCCCGTTTCGTTTTCTAGCATCGTGTTCTATGCAATACTGATTGGGGTAACCGGTGTAGCGAATGCGTTGTAAAATTCCTCGTCCATTTTTCAGATTTTAAAAATTTTCACAACAGTCTTTTTGAGCGAAATCAACAATTTAGGTGGGATCACTTGTTTGGAGCGACATTAACAAGTTAAGTGTGTGCACTGTTTGGAACGGAATCAACAAGTTAATCAGAAGCGGAATCAGAATATGATCTGGAGCGAAATCACAATGAATTATGGAGCGGAATTATGATGTTATCAGGAGCAAAATCACACTGTCAACTGGAGCGAAATCAGAAAACTATTCTGGAGCGAAATCATGATTTGGAGCGAAATCAAGATGTAATTCTGAGCGGAATCAAACGTGACGTCATCATTTCTCGAACTCGTTTCGAGCGAAATCACAATTCTGACAAGTTTTACTTCGAATTAGCTGATGAAACTTTCAAGGATTTGCCAGTCACTAATTCTGAGCAACATGTTGCTCAGAATTAGCTGATGAAACTTTCAAGGATTAATCTAATAAAGATTTTGTCAAAAATAATAGTTTTTATAACTTATGATTTTTAAGAAAAATGGCCATATTTCCTTTGAAATATATACTTTGCCATGTTTAAAAAAAAACATATCTTTTTCTTTATAAAAATCACCAACAAGTTCTCATATCATTCTTAACAAAAACCTATGAGATTTATATCAAAATCTTAACAAGATGAAATCAATAACATGTAGGGTTTTGGTATGATCATAACAGAAGTTAACTAGTTCAAAATCCATGATTTACTTCTAGTTTTAACAAACTTTTTTATAAAAACCCATCTTGTATGTTTCTTTTTATAAGTTTGTAAAAGTACTATTTTTAGTGAAAAACCTCTTATACTTTAACAAAATCCAAGATTATGATTATCCATCTAAACATTTATGTTTAACAAAACCCTTAAATATTAACTTATATACTTGTTAGATTATGTTTTTAAACATCATCTAACAAGTTATTCATATGCTAATAATCAAAACTAGATCAAATATGCAAGTATTCATCCTTAAATCACAACATAAACACACTTTTATATCATGATTATTATTTTGCTTCTTTGTATTTTCATATTATTTTGTATGATTATTTAATTTATTACATGTTCTTTAACCAAATAATACATAAATAAGTATGAAAAAGGGATTTTAGAAGCTTACTTCTAGCACTAATGTCTAGGGATGATCTTAATGATGATTTAAAGAAAAGAAAAGTTGTTGATCTTGGGGTTTTGAAAGCTTTTGAATGGATGGAAAGGCTTGCTTCTTCTTGTTGTTGCTTTAGATCACCTTAAGTATCTTCATGCTCCATCTTGATCATCAAAAAGTGTTAAAATGGTGAAAGATTTTGGTGGGTGTTCTTGGCTAGAATATGAATATTGAGAGGATTTCTTAACTATGTGAAAGTGAAGATGAAAAATGAGATGAAATGCTTAGAAGATTATGGTAACTAGTTGTTAAAGCCTTTCACTAACTTCACCACTTGGCCACTTGGTTAAACAACTTGTAACCATGGTAAAATATCAAGATATTTATGGAAACAATGGTAAAAAAAGAAGTGGGTCCCACAAGGGTTAGTTTTTATTAGGTGAAATGTTAGGAAAGCTTGTTTTCTTAGTAAAAATGTGTTAGTTTTTATTAGGTGTTGTTTAGGAAAGCTTTAGATGTTCAAGTTCTTAAGTGTTTAGAAGGTGTTAAGTGACCATTACTAGACCATAATGATCCAATTAACACTAGATGGCCATTAAAAAAAAGATTTGATATTGTTCGGATATTCGTTTCGAATTGTTTCCGTTAGACTTTATTTGAACGCTAAGTTGTGTAACTTGTATGAATTGATGTAGTTATTGGTTCGGATGATACCCGAAGGTATCCTCATATGAATTCTATGTTAAATAGCATTTTTACATGTTGCAAAAATATTAAAAAGCTGGTTTCTGCAGAATTTCTGCGGAAAAGTGTTGAAATCGTCGCTTTTAGTGCTTTTCGGGTAGTTTTTAGTGTTATCGGACTTTGGGAAGGTTTTAAACCAAACCCTTGCATTCCTAGTTAGGGTTTAATGTATATTAGATGTTGGACTTTCGTCTGAGTCCTAAAGATGTCGTTTAGATGGTTTCTGCGGATCCTGCGTTTTGGTCAGAATACTAGTTTACTAGGTGCTTTTCTAGTAGTTTCGATGCATTGTTTAAACTGTTTCAAATGTACTTAATAAAAATGAATCATATGCATCCTAAGTAAGTATTCCATGATTATTCTAAGTGTATGTCACGAAATACGCAGTTCGGGTGTTCAAAATGCATAAAAATGTAACTAAAAATGAGTACTTTAAGTGTAAGAAAGTTACCGAAAAGTGGTAGTTGTCACATTCTCCCCCTGTTATTGAGAATTTCGTCTTGAAATTCAACCTGAGTCATCCTTTGCAGTTGTATTCTCGAACAGGTGGGGATATTTTGGTTTTGATTTGATTTTCACGTTCCCAAGTATATTCGGGTCCGTGTAGAGAGTTCCAATCGAATTTTTACTAATATGTTATGACTCCTTCGTGTTTTCTGGACCTTCTGGTCCATGACCTTAACAGGTGCTTTGTGAATTGGAGTTTGTCATCAATATGAATATCATCCTCCGGGATGATAACTGTTTCTTGCGTTGGACTCTTCTTTAGATTCGACACATAAAATGTGTCATGCACACTGCTTAGTTTGTCTGGTAACTTCAACTTGTAGGCAATGGTGCAAATCTTTTCTAAGATTTCAAATGGTCCTACATATCGTGGGTTAAGCTTTCCACGCTTACCGAATCTTGCTTCACCCTTCCAAGGTGAGACTTTCAACTAGACTTTGTCTCCGACCTTGAAAGATAATGGCTTCCGACTCTTGTCTGCGTAGCTCTTTTGTCGATCACGAGCCGCCTTTATAAGGTCTCTGATCTGAAAGATTTTATCCGTAGTCTCTTGGACTAACTCCGGACCAATTAGTTGTTTATCGCCTACTTCCGCCCAACATAGCGGAGAGTGATACTTTCGACCGTAAAGAGCTTCGAACGGTGCAGCTTGTATGCTTGTATGGTAGCTGTTGTTGTAGGAAACTCAACCAATGGTAAGTGAGTATCCCAGTTACCGCCTAAATCCATAACACACGTATGAAGCATATCTTCGAGTGCTTGGATTGTCCGTTCGCTCTGGCCGTCAGTTTGTGGATGAAAGGTCATGCTTAGATTTAAATGAAATCCAAAGGCCTTTAGGAATGTCTTCCAAATTCTTGAAATAAAGCGTCTGTCTCGGTCTGAGATGATTTAAATAGGCACTCCATGACGAGCCACTATTTCTTTGAGATAGAGTTCCGCCAGCTTCTCTGTACTGTCCTTCTCCCGAATCGGCAAGAAGTGTGCGGACTTTGTCAACCTATCGACGATTACCCATATCATGTCGTGGCCTCTTGAGGTCCTGGGTAACTTCGTAATGAAGTCCATCGATATATGTTCCTATTTCCAAACGGGAATCTCGGGTTGTTGCAGCAAACTTGACGGTTTCTGATATTCTGCCTTGACCATTGCGCAGGTCAAGCATTTCCCGACAAAAGTCACGATATCCTTTTTGAGGTTAGGCCACCAATAGTACTCTTTCAAGTCTTGGGCCCATGTGCTTCCTCAAAATAACGTCTCGAAGGCCTCCAAAGAGTGGAACTCAAATTCTACCCACAGAGTATACAGTTCCATCTTCTTTCGGTACCAATTGTTTTTCTGTGACTCAAAATGTTTCGGCTCGAATATGTTCTTCCTTGAGCGCTTCTTGTTGTGCATCATGAATTCGTGTGGTAAGATCCGTGTGAATCGTCATCTCTAATTCTCGAACTCTCAAAGTTCTAACGCCTGAGGCATCCACTACAACGTTCGCCTTGCACGGATGGTACTTTATTTCGCAATCATAGTCGTTCAGCAATTTAATCCAATGTCGCTGACGCATCTTAGTTCTTTTTGATTGAACATGTGCTGAAGACCTTTATGATCCATGGAAATTGTACACTGAGTACCATATAAGTAATGTCTCCATATTTTCAAAGCGAATACCACCACGCCTAATTCGAGGTCATGAGTGGTATAATTCTTTTCGTGAACTTTTAGTTGACATGATGTGTACGCGATAACTTTCTCCCGTTGCATAAGTACGCAACCCAATCCTTGATGCAAAGCATCACAGTAAACTACGAAGTCATCGGTACCATCGGGTAGTGATAAGATTGGTGCATCGCACAACTTATCCTTGAGAAGTTGAAATGATACTTCTTGTTTCTCGATTTGGGGGTGAATTTATTGTCTTTTTGTGTGAGGGAGGTTAGCGGTTGAGCAATTTTTTTGAAAAATTCTCAATAACTCTCCGATAACACCCCGCTAATCCCAAGAATTATCGAACTTCAGTTGGAGTCTTGGGTGCTTCCCAGTTTTTAATTGCTTCGATCTTCGAGGTGTCTACTTGAATGCCTTTCTCGTTCACTATATGCCCGAGAAATTGTACTTCACGAACCCAAAACTTGTATTTGGAAAATTTTGCGTATAGTGTCTCAAATGTTGTTCGTGCTCGTCGGCCGATCGTGAGTATGTTAACAATGTCGTCAATGAACACTATGACGAATTTGTCAAGATATGGCTTGCACACGCGGTTCAATAAACCCATGAAGACCGCTGGTCCATTCGTTTAAACCAAAGGGCATAACGAGAAACTCGTAATGACCATAACGAGTTTGAAAAGCCGTCCTTGGTATGCCTTCCTCTTGAATTCGTAACTTGTGATTCCCCGATCGTAAGTCTATCTTGGAGTAGAAGCTTGAACTTTGCAATTGATCGAATAAGTCATCAATCCTCGGTAGTGGATACCGATCCTTGATGGTGAGTTTATTCAACTCTACGTACTCTATACACATTCTGAACGTTCTGTCCTTCTTTTTAACAAATATGACTGGAGTTCCCCAAGGCGAAAAGCTTGATCTAATGAATCCTTTATCCAACAACTCTTGAAGTTGTGTGGCTAACTCTTGTATTTCAAAAGGTGCTAATCAATATGGAGATTTGGGTATAGGTGCAGTTCACGATACCAAGTCGATATGAAACTCGACTTGTCGATATGGTTATAGTCCCGGCAAGTATTCAGGAAATATTTCAAGAAACTCTTTTACCACTGGAATATCTGTCAGTTGTGTCCCATTGGCCTTCTTGTCGGTAACATGTGCCAGAAAGGCAATACAACCTTTCTGTAAGCACTTTTGTGCCTTCATGCAATTGATGATTCGCAATGGTGTGCCGTGCTTCTCTCCGTGAATAACTAGTGTCTCTTTGTTTAGTGGTGGTAGGCAAATGACCTTCTCATGACAAAAGACTTCGGCTTGGTTATCGGATAACCAATCCATGCCAACCACTACGTCGAAACTACCCAACTCAATGGGTAAGAGATCGATACTGAATCTTCGCTCGCCAAGTTCCAAGGAACATCCTCTAACAACTTTCTCTAACTCTACTAGTTTACCGTATGTCGATTCTATAGAATGAGGGGACATCTAGCTTACTTGGCTCTAGGCCAAGTACATTTTAAATCCTGTGTGGCGAGGACTTCACTGTATAGTTTTAGGAACCCTATGTTTAAATGTAGGATAACCCAATCCATATGTTTAGATGTAGGATAACCAGATCCATATGTTTAGATGTTGGATAACCCAACCATATGTTTAGATGTAGAATAACCCAATCCCTAATTATAGCTAGGACAATCCCGTCCCTAGCCATGAAACTCATGTATGTGAAATGTTGAGATGAAGCTAAAATTGGCACCAGTATCAAATAACATGGATGTGAAATGTTGGTTGATTGGAAACGTGTCGAGTAACTATTGTTTGAGTGATCGAGGTAAGGTGGGATGATGCGGTCATGCCTCGGATCTCCGGGGATAAATCCCAAATGTAACGCGTAATGCGTTTGAATTCGGGTGTTACCCAGTATGGAACAACCCTTTAGAGATCGTGAAAGCCTCGAGTGTAACCAACAACATTGGCTCTAGTCATGATCGAGTTTTAGAATTTGTTTCCAACCTTTGAATTTCAATCTGCGAGCAATACTCTTCTCGCATAAGCTCCTTGAGTTCTTCCCCCGACAACCTCTTCACTGTATCACTTCCTAGCGTTTGTACTCGGAGATTCCCCTAAGTTTATGTTGCATTCAGCAGGAGACTCTCTGTGTATCTAATTATCTTCTCAGGTATATGTTTCCTTGTTTGACTAACTGACTTCATTATCTTTATTTGGCGGACAGAACCTACCGCACCTCTCGTATTAACGAGGCCTTACAGCTTACAGTCCGGAAAAGTCTTAAAATTAAGGCCTTGTGTGGTCGCATCTTCCGGTGTGGCATTGCTACTCGTTCCCGATCCATCGGGAGTCGAACCACTTGAACTACCAGTACCACCAATACTGTCACTAGTGTCATCTTGATTAGCTTTATGTTGTGCAATTTCTGCACCCTCGTGTTGTTCCATAAGAACTCCTGTTCGACTTAATCAGTAAGATGCTGATTTGTTAATCCTTTTTGGGTGTAAACCTTCCTTTTGGCACCATGATCTTTTTAATATACACTATTAAAAGAATCTAGACATATATTTGGACAATATAGTCTATCATGCACCCAAAAATGAAGAATGCAGTCGGTCATGGAAACCTCTAGATTGCATTGTTCGTACATGTTTGAATAAATGATAATGTGGATAACCGCAATTAAATGCGTATTGCCTCTTGCGTGTATTGGTCATATGTCTAAGGGAAAAACGAATTAATTCGTTGAGGAGGGGAAACCAACCAGTGGCCTCCATCCCTATAGTATGCATTCCATACTACATAGGCTTTGATCATCCGAAGTAGAGAAATTCCTTTGTCGTACTTGCCCATGTGACGAATATGGTAATCGTGCTTGAGCTTCACGAGCTCCAACAAGATCATTAAGATCTTCATAGATATCGAATAGAATGCAATGAGAGAGTTGTAACATGGCTCATGCCATACTATCCCTTTGGATAGGACAAATGTCAAATGATGGAATTTTTGTATTCATTTCCAATAAGTAAGATAAGGTGTTATAGACACCAAAGAACCAACTCATGTACAAGAATTCTAGAATGTTGAGGAAAGATCCTCCATGAGTGGTTAACAAGTTTTGTTTGTTTAGATGACTAGTCTCGAACAACTCGTGTTGTAGATCGAATGTTAGGTGCGAACAATACGTATCATCTTCCTGTATTGTATTGTAGGGTGTTATAGTAACCATCTTGGTTAGTGTTCTACTGGATAGAAAAGACTGAAATTTAAGTAACAACTCAAAATTCTTGAATGAATAGTGATCATTAGCTTTGCCCGCAGAGTCCACCAGGATTTCCATGCACTACAAGTTGTTATTACGTGGGCCCCCATAATAATAAATTGTCTTGCATGGTCACCATAGCTTTCTCTCATTCAAAGCAAACGATCAGTCAGAGAGAGGACACTATTTTCTATGTTTAACACAGGAGGGAACTTCATGATAGTTCATGTCAACGTCCGTTGTCATTACTCGCAAAATAGCACGGCTTTAGATGAAATAAAAATTGAGAGAATTTGTAAAAATAACAACTGGAGGGTCACCTTTAAGAAGAGTACTTCATCTTCCTTGTCTGGACAAGAGTGTCGTCAATCATGATTTGTATGAGCCACAGGGACCTCGTCCCACTAACGGAGTTGTTGTCCAAGGATGCCACCCCCGCCTCATCGTCACTACTGAAGTCAGGCATCTTAGCATCCGTGAGAAAACAACCATCTTCCACGGGATCAATGCTTTATGGTCTCACTTAGGAACCACGTTCGCCATAAGCTCCGCAATAGACGTGAGGTTGATATTCTCAGGGAAGATGTATTGTATAAAATATGCTATGTTTTGAAATAGAGTATTATGTCTTGTTGTAAAAGATGTCGGGTCTTGACCATGTTATACGTGTCAAGGATGACAATGGAATTCGAAGTCGAAGGCATTTTGTTCTTGCCAAATATTTCGTACAACACATATATGAATAACCTATATATATAATCATGTAAAATCCTATCAAACAAGGATTTCTATCTTGTATAAGCTGAACTTGTAAAGTGTTTATCATGCGTAAACTGATAATGTAATGTATTGTAGCCACATAGTGTGTTAATGTAATGTGTCTATTTCTCATAGACTTCACCCATGGAAATGTCCTCGCTTGATTTATGTGAAGGGAATTTTTGTTGTAGTGGACCTTGAAAAATGTTTATGCAATGAAAACCTTTTGACCTGTCCAATTTTATTTATAATATGTTCAACATGAACAAGAGGTTTTCGTGAGAGGTCCCTAGTGATTGTAGACTTAGACTCGAGAAAGAATCCTGGTTCACTACAATCGATGCTCTGATACCAACCTGTCACACCCACTCATAGCGGAAGCGCGAGGTGTGATCTGATCGGTTCTCATTGCATAACAATATAAGTGAACATACTAAATGAATAAAACATACTCCAATGCCATTGCCATAATTGTTTCAAAAGAATGCAACATAAGTTAAATGTATTGGTTACAAACCAACAAATGAAAATAAGTTGTCATTGTTTCATACATCAAAATGTAAATCTTAAAATGTCAAGGTTTTGACCACTATATCACCGCAAAGAGGCGGTATATAACGGGCAAACCCTTCAAAAGTTGGCATGGAGTCTTGATACTTGCTTTCTTGAACTGAAATATCTGCATGGTCCACTAATTCCCTGAAATACATGTTAAGTTTGAAAACATCAACAAAAGTTGGCGAGTTCATGCAGTTTAGTTGTATGAGATGTATCTGTAAAATGTGAGTTGTATAAAATGTATTTGTAAAATGTGAGTTGTATAAAATGTATCCATAAAATGTGAGTTGTATAAACTGTATCCATAAAATGTGAGTTGTATGTAATGATGCAGTATGTAAAGCTTCAATGAAATCGTTGATCATTAATGTTTCACGAGGACATTAATATGTGTGATGAATTAGGAAGCAATCCAAACCTAGACGATTTCGTGTCGACTACTATCGACTGGGACACAAACGCACTCTTCTGTATGGGTCCACGACCAAGAGTGGGGCTCGCCAATACCCATTAGATCTAACCCTCTGTACCTAGGTCCAAACTGGATTAATGGTGCTTAGATGTATGACCCTAATCGCACATGATCTAAGGTGTTTCATTCCATGACTTAACATACAATTGAACATGTATTTTCCCTGATAGTTGTAAAGCGTAAAACATTTAAAATGAATAGGGGACATGAACTCACAGAATTGCGTCCGTGAATGGTAAGTAACTGTGATCTGACGTACGGTCGTCCTGAATAGTGTCACGACCTACAAACGTTCTATATTTGTTAGACACTTCGGTCTTGTAATGACTTGAGTACAAGTCTTGTGTCTTGAATGTGTGTAAGACTTGTATGTATTTGTTTTTCGTTGAACTGTGTATTAGATGTATGATTTGTTAAACTGTTATATATATATATATATATATATATATATTTCACCAAATATATATATGTAATCTTGTATCTTGTGAGTTGTATCATCAGATCTTGTCCTCTTGATTTTATGTCTTATATGAATAAATTGTATAATTGTATTTTTACCAATTATATGTCATTGGGCCGAGCCCATGTTTTCATGTCATTGGGCCGAGCCCATGTCTTAATGTTATTGGGTCTAACCCAAGAATTTATGTTATTGGGCCCAAATGTTATTGGGCCTAAAAAGTATTGGGCCTAAATACTATTGGGCCTTAAGAGTATTGGGTCTAAAATAGTATTGGGCCTTAAGAGTATTGGGCCTTGGCCCATATGTTTGGTATTGGGCTTAGCCCATAAATTTTTTATATTGGGCTTAGCCCATGTATTTATGTTAAGCCCATTTAGGAAGATAAGCCTATTTATATAATATAAGCCCATTTGTTTAAAATAAGCCCATTTGTATAAAACAAGCCCATTTGTAAAGATATAAGCCCATTTAGTAAAAATAAGTCCACTTTATGAATATAAGCCCATTTAGTAAAATCTTGTAATTTATATAAAAATCACTAAGTTTTAGTTAATAAAAACATAATAGTTTTTATAAGTTTCAAAACATCCGGATATTGTTTTTGGTGATTTATATGTATTCGCGTCGAATGATCGCCTAAGCGTCGTAGTAACTCCTCGGAATGGCGATATGTTCATAGATTCGCCCGTCGTCCGTTTTGACCATAAGTTGTGTCCGAAGGCTCGGAATGTCCGTAAGTTGTTTTTAAGTCGTATTTACATGTAGTCTTGTAAGACTTTAGTCGAAATGTACATTGTGTTTATTTGTACCATTGTATTCAAGTTCCTAGTTAACATACATATAACTAATACAAACAAATAACACATAGCACATAAGTTGTTAAGTTAACTAAATATATATTTTCTCAAAAATATATATTTATAACAAACTTTGCTTTTATAAAAACTATTCTTTAAAATCTTTTTAATCTAATAAAGATTTTGTCAAAAATAATAGTTTTTATAACTTATGATTTTTAAGAAAAATGGCCATATTTCCTTTGAAATATATACTTCGCCATGTTTAAAAAAAACATATCTTTTTCTTTATAAAATTCACCAACAAGTTCTCATATCATTCTTAACAAAAACCTATGAGATTTATATCAAAATCTTAACAAGATGAAATCAATAACATGTAGGGTTTTGGTATGATCATAACAGAAGTTAACTAGTTCAAAATCCATGATTTACTTCTAGTTTTAACAAACTTTTTATAAAAACCCATCTTGTATGTTTCTTTTTATAAGTTTGTAAAAGTACTATTTTTAGTGAAAAACCTCTTATACTTTAACAAAATCCAAGATTATGATTATCCATCTAAACATTTATGTTTAACAAAACCCTTAAACATTAACTTGTATACTTGTTAGATTATGTTTTTAAACATCATCTAACAAGTTATTCATATGCTAATCATCAAAACTAGATCAAATATGCAAGTATTCATCCTTAAATCACAACATAAACACACTTTTATATCATGATTATTATTTTGCTTCTTTGTATTTTCATATTATTTTGTATGATTATTTAGTTTATTACATGTTCTTTAACCAAATAATACATAAATAAGTATGAAAAAGGGATTTTAGAAGCTTACTTCTAGCACTAATGGCTAGGGATGATCTTAATGATGATTTAAAGAAAAGAAAAGTTGTTGATCTTGGGGTTTTGAAAGCTTTTGAATGGATGGAAAGGCTTGCTTCTTCTTGTTGTTGCTTTAGATCACCTTAAGTATCTTCATGCTCCATCTTGATCATCAAAAAGTGTTAAAATGGTGAAAGATTTTGGTGGGTGTTCTTGGCTAGAATATGAATATTGAGAGGATTTCTTAACTATGTGAAAGTGAAGATGAAAAATGAGATGAAATGCTTGGAAGATTATGGTAACTAGTTGTTAAAGCCTTTCACTAACTTCACCACTTGGCCACTTGGTTAAACAACTTGTAACCATGGTAAAATATCAAGATATTTATGGAAACAATGGTAAAAAAAAGAAGTGGGTCCCACAAGGGTTAGTTTTTATTAAGGTGAAATGTTAGGAAAGCTTGTTTTCTTAGTAAAAATGTGTTAGTTTTTATTAGGTGTTGTTTAGGAAAGCTTTAGATGTTCAAGTTCTTAAGTGTTTAGAAGGTGTTAAGTGACCATTACTAGACCATAATGATCCAATTAACACTAGATGACCATTAAAAAAAAGATTTGATATCGTTCGGATATTCGTTTCGAATTGTTTCCGTTAGACGTTATTTGAACGCTAAGTTATGTAACTTGTATGAATTGATGTAGTTATTGGTTCGGATGATACCCGAAGGTATCCTCATATGAATTCTATGTTAAATAGCATTTTTACATGTTGCAAAAATATTAAAAAGCTGGTTTCTGCAGAATTTCTGCGGAAAAGTGTTGAAATCGTCGCTTTTAGTGCTTTTCGGGTAGTTTTTAGTGTTATCGGACTTTGGGAAGGTTTTAAACCAAACCCTTGCATTCCTAGTTAGGGTTTAATGTATATTAGATGTTGGACTTTCGTCTGAGTCCTAAAGATGTCGTTTAGATGGTTTCTGCGTTTTGGTCAGAATACTAGTTTACTAGGTGCTTTTCTAGTAGTTTCGATGCATTGTTTAAACTGTTTCAAATGTACTTAATAAAAATGAATCATATGCATCCTAAGTAAGTATTCCATGATTATTCTAAGTGTATGTCACGAAATACGCAGTTCGGGTGTTCAAAATGCATAAAAATGTAGCTAAAAATGAGTACTTTAAGTGTAAGAAAGTTACCGAAAAGTGGTAGTTGTCACATGTTTATCCCAAGACAATGTAAATAATTATCTTAATAATACAAAACTTAAAATACCATGTGTTGTGAAACAATTCCTGTAACATGACTCCCTGATGTTTCCGCCGCGGTTTGTTGTTTTACGCGATCGGGGTGTTAAAGTTTGAGTCATAAAAATTGAAAAAATACAAAAAAAATATAAAAATCAAAAAAATCAAACAAAAATTTGATAAATTTTGAAAATGTCCTTGGTTTAGAGTTTGCAAATAAATACGGAAAATGATAGTAAAGTCGAGTATGTTCAGTTCTCAAATAATAATAATATGAGTAAATATGTTGAGCACGTGTCTGATTTGGGATATGTGGGTAGGCTCTTCCGGTTTTTAGGTTCCTTTGAGCTAAAAATACTTAACATGCTAGGATACCGGTGGGTACTCATCTAGGAGAAATAAAAAAGTTGAAACCGCCAATAATAGTATAAAAAATATCGTTATAAGCTAAAAGTCTTAGAATTTTTTGTCATAGAAAAAAATGTGCATTATTGAATATTGAGCTAGATTGAATAAAAACGAGGCCTATGTAATCTTTAGTGGGGATGGTGACTATGATTTAGATTTCCTCTAGGTTGAGTTAAAAGAAAAGGCTATAATGCCGAAGCTCACGTTATCGCTCTCGGGGATGGTGACTCTGGTTGAAACAGCCTCTGAGTTAGGTATGCAAAAAAGGGTCTAGTGCTCATGAAAAAGAAAAAAAAGAAAAGTTTGATTTTAGATTCTTTGGGTTTTGTCATAAAACGGTTAGGAAATAGCCAACTGGTTGTTCCTTTTATTTCATAAGTTTGAGGCGGGATTAGGTGGATCCGTGGCTTTTTAGTGTGAGACTTTAGGTTGACTAACCGAACTTGAACGTAAATGAATATGATAAGGGCCTAGGAACCAGTGTTGAGTTTAAGTGGATCTTGTACCTGCAATCGTAAGTTAACATGTGCTTGGTTTATAATTAAATAATTTAAATTCTGAGATCGGATATGTGAGGACCGGGAGATCGGTTTGATTGAACACGCTCAGGTCAGATCAGCAACAACACGATTGTGCGGAATCCGATAGTAATGTAGGAAAAAAATCGACAACATAGACACCGTTAAATGCATTAATTCTCACTGAAGATGATGATTCGTACAAGGTTCCAGAAAAAATTTGCAAGAGCTCCGCCAGAGGTGTCAACAACAGATGTTCCAAATAAGAACCAAGACCCTCTATTTATAAGCGCGCTTATCCGTGAGAAAGCACACACTGTTCGGATGATCATCCGCGTCCGGATGACTATGTCCATCCGATCGGATGGACTCCATCCATCCGGATGGACTTACAAAACATTCCTAACTTTCATTTCGTCTCGGATTATATATAAAACATATACAAAACTATACATTGACAACAACCAGGTAAATATAGACTAAATACAGACGAAAGCTACAGACATATGCATCTACATGATGATTTGATCTGACTATGATTCTATAGCATATATCTTTTTCTGGGACGAAAAAAGAGTAAGTGTGGGGATATTTGATGTAATGCAAATTACATCTTTTTCCATGTATAGTTTGTATAATATTTGAGTTATTTTGTGTCATTTTATCATTGGTTTTGTGTATTATGATGTCTTGTGTGCTTTGCAGGGTCCGGGAGTGAAAACGAGCTAAAACGTTGAAGAAACGAGCACAAGGGAGGAGGTTTGGGCTTAGTGAACGATTCTCATGGAATGTAAATGGATATTTGATAAGATGAGAAGATAAAGAATTGAATTACGAACCCATAAGCGAAAACGGAGTTGAAACGAAGAGGTTATGGCCATAACCATATTCTTAGTATTCGAGCCTCTCGCCACCCACGAGGAGAGGGACTACATGGCTCGCGTGGTGCGCCGTGTTGGCTGATTAGCGCGTAAAACTTCATATTTAACCCCCATTTAAGCCCCATACTTAACCCTAATCAATCTTGGACAACCCTAGATGATTTTGGACATCTTTGGGCAAATTCAGGAGCTGATTTAGCATGGAATTGAAGGCAAGGAAGCTCAGGAATCATTGGGTAGGAGCTGCAAGTCAAGAGATTGAAGATTTAACTGGTTTTGTCTTCCCGGTTTATCTTGTTTCTTAGTTTTCTCTCTTATGTTGATGAATTCTTCGTTTAAAACTTGTGTTTTGATGTTTGCAACAATGTTTCTTATCTAAAAGCCCTAAATTACTTAGGTTGTGATGAAAAAATAATTAAAGTTTAGATTTTTATTGGATATTAATTTTGTTTGCGGATTTTCTTGAAAAGTAAATGACTTTTGTTCATTGATTTGGTGTGTTTACACATCTATACTTGTTTATTGAATGTTTATTGTTTCACATAGATCTTGGTGAATGTCTTTCACATAATGGGTTTGTGTTGATTCTCGGGTCCTTGCGGGGTTGGGTAATCTTTTGGTGAATTGACAAATAAACCATTGAAACAATATTCACGATTTGAACAGGTTTAGATGTTCTACCAACTCTAGTCACTGTGAGGTGCTAGGTTATTGATAGGTCTAGTTTGGTAAATTGCTAGGATTAGATATTTATGAGAAGCCTGTTTTAGTTGCCTTGCCAATTTCTTGTCTATTGAACCAAATCAAGTTCTATAGTTGCCTTAGATTTTCCACTATGAGGTAGTTAATCACTTTAGGGCGCTTTTCTAGATAGTTAGATAACTGTGAGGGAGTCTAGTTAACCAGTATTTGTAACACCTGTGCCTCCACGGCCATCAAACAAATACCAAACCAATGAAATATTGTATTTCATACTTGGGATTTGTAAAAATATGTGTATCATTTGCACATATCAATTTTTGTTCAATTCCAAACTCTAAATCACTTTCTGGAAGGTTATACGCGCACCGATGCGTAAATATAACCAGTTTAAATGCAACAAACACTCTGGAATAGTGACTTTGGCTTAACATACCTTAAATAACCTTTACATAACTTAGAAATAAGTTTTGAAGGCTTTGGTATGGCAAAAACAAGCTATTTCGTCTACAGGGACTAAATTTGACAAACTGCGAAAGTATGCCAATCTGAACTGTAACAGACATTCCGGAACATGACCATAAGTTAAACACACCATAAATATCCTTTACATAGCTTAGAAATAGGCTTTGAGGGGTTCGGTGTGATAAAATAAACTTTTGGGTCATTCAGGGACTTAAAGTGTCAAAAAGTGCACAAGTTTGCACTTTCGCGCATAACTCACGTTCTGAATACCTCCGGACATCCAAAAATTTATGTAAGCATGACTATATTTTATTTTAATGTTTGGCATAAGAAAATCCATTCGTCGTGTCATTTGGATCGTTTTTCGCGCTTATGCGCATTCCGTCGTAATTAAGCGAACATCGCGTTCGTACGACCAAACGAACTGACATCCGACATATTTTTGAGCATGTTTCAAGTCCACAATGTTTAGGCAACATTTTAGGGCCTTAAAGTTGGCTTTACGGGCCTTAGAAGTGTCGAAAATGGCTTAAAACATCAACAGGGACTGAAACTGTAATTCTGCAAACTTATATCTGATCTGCAACTCTCAGGCGGCCCGCCTGAGTTTATGTACATCCTAAAGCGGGCCGCGTCTGACCTTCTGACCAGGTTAACTGCATTTAACAGCAGTTTGCAGCTGTTTAATCCTCCACCACATACTCACACTTGTCTAGTCAGCTGATAAGAACTCATTTTTAGTCACCACAACTTTGTGACATATGTACGGATGAGATTCGAGCACGTTTTCCATGAAACGATCTCAACGGTGGTCCGAACACTATATATACCCATCCACCCCCATTGCAAAAATCACTAGAATCTTGATTTGAGGAGCTCTAAGTTGAAACTATTGTTTCATACCTGAGCTACTCGGATCGAGGTTAGCATTCGGGGACCCTTCGTAAGTATTCTTTCGTTCTTTTATTGCTTTTCGAGTCCGAAAGTCAAACTTTGTTTGACTTTCAGCGTTGACCAGCTTATGGTCAATGCGAAGTTCGTTTGAACTTCGCAACGTGATTGTAATCACGATGGTTATAGTCCCTTGGGACTATGCCTACTGATTACCACGTTGTCTAGGGTCGTAGGGTAAATGATCTGATAAATCGCTTATACCTTCGAACCCGACCCATTTGGTCGATCATTAGGATCCGACCAAACACATTAGGTGACCATAGTAGGTAGGGAATAACCTTCCAAGGTTATACCCTATGGTCACATCGTTTGAGTAGTTGTATGATAGGTAGTTTATATGCCTTAGGTAAATTACCAGAATACCCTTTTCATGTATAATTGGTAATTTAGCATATGTAACATAAACTTTTGTCACATAACTGATTATGTAACATGTTTAGGCATATAACACTTGTCATAGGACTAGTTAGACGGTCCGAACGCGTTTCACGCGAACGACGCGTTAAAGTAGCATAAGCTACCTAAACGGGTCGTAATGGGTCGTAAGCACTTAGGTTAAGTTTCATTTAGTGTGTAGGCTTTGCTAAACCATATCACATGAGTTCCTACACTCATTTGGTTTATAAACCCTCATGCTACCCAGTCTTCCGATTTAGGTCCGGTTAATTAACATAGTTACCTATATTAGGTGCCGTTTGATTCCGTGATCTCTAGCATTGCTTGGTGGTTATCATTGGACTTCTGAGCAATCTCAAGTGAGTACATAGAACCCCTCTTCTACTGTTTTCCAAACATTTTGGGGTGGAACACATGTGCCTACTTGTTACTTTCGTGCCTTTCATGCTTTCATATCATATACTTGCTATGTTCATTAGTACACTTATAGTACATGATTTCATTGTGTTTATGCTAGGTGTGCCCATTGTGTGCATTACTTAGTACATCGTTTTACATTACATTTCATGCTAGGTGTGCCCACTGTGTGCATTACTTAGTACATCGTTTTACATTACATTTCATGCTAGGTGTGCCCATTGTGTGCATTACTTAGTACATCGTTTTACCTCACATTTCACGCTACGTATGTTCATTTGATTACATACTTAGTGCATCGTTTACACATGCTTACATTTTTGGTATGACATTTGGTTTGTTTAAATGGGACAATACATTCATTAACATTAGCTACGCCGTTCATTAGTAGGTAGTGGTACCATAGGAATTGACAACTCCCGTTCCTGAAATCCCGGGTTGGTGGGGATTGGAAGGAATGACCGAATTCGATATACAGAAGCACAGATAGACCTTTAATTTGTTTAAGGTTTTATCGCCACAGTCTCAAGGCTTGGCTGTATGCATTTTCACAACACCACATAGATGTTTGTATCAGTACAGCATGCATTTCCACAAGACATGACATTGATTTAAACCATGTTTTACTTCAATATATTGTTTTGTGCATTTTTCCTATGGCTTAATGGATATATTTATATATATATATATATTTCACTTGCCATACATGACATTTTGACATGGTTTACACAAAGACATTTTGACATAGACATTTTAACATGATTTACATTGATCATGCATTTCCACAGAACATAACTTTGATTTAAACCAAGTTTTACTTCAATACTATGTTCTTGTGCATATGGTTTAGTTGACACATTTCGCTAGCCATACATATCATTTTAATTACACAATACATGATTTACATCTTGACATAAACATTTTGGTATATTATTCAATACATTTGACAATCTGTTTTATTCAATACATTTGACAATTGGTTTAAACATAGACATCGTACATTGTTGGTTTGGTTTGAGTAAGTGATTTAAGTAACGAGGCGTGTGTAATACGATACAAGCATGGTGGATACGCCGCTGGTACTTCCTATATATAAGTGATTGTATGGTATTACATATCGTTGCGTTATTTGAAATCGTTTCAATTTAGACATATAACATTTTATACAAATAACATACTTTTCACAATACATTGTTTTACAAACAACTTAACTTATACAAACCCATTTTACATGGTTATTCAGTTAACCATGCATTATTCTCTTATTTATACATATCATCTGAACTTATTGTTTTTCAAATGATTTACAAAGACAAAGCAAATTACATGGTTCATGACTAATCATTTTCTTAAACAGAAGTCATGAATCTTATTTTCACAAAACCTATGTACTCGCCGGCATTTTTATGCTGACGTACCTATTTTCACATGTGTTTCAGGAAATGAAGCATAGGTTTGATCAAGATACACTTAGGCGGACTTGGGCCTTAGTGACAATAAAAGATGGAAGACTAGTTAATTTTGTTATATTTCTTTGATTGTAAAGACATTGTAACTATGTTATTCAATAAAACAATACTTCAATTTCCATGTGTTATGAAACAATGATTCTGTTACAACACTCCCCGATGTTTCCGCCACGTTTTGTTGTTTTACGTGGTCGGGGTGTGACAGAAAAGTTGGTATCAGAGCTCATGGTTATAGGGAATTAGGTTATTAGTAATACTTTGACCTAGTCTATAACCTTTCTAGGACCCTAACGCGAGTTTACTTGCGTTTAGTCATAAAACGATATTGTCACCTATCCTTAGGCGATAACCACAACGAGAACATAAAATTCAAAACCGCTTTGAAAACTAATCATCTGTTCTAGGATGATTGATTACTAGGTTTTGAATCCTCTATTGTAAGGTTTTGAACTCTCTATTATATGGTTTTGAACCCCTTTGAGTTTTCAAAACCTCGTCAAGGTTTTGGGTTTTAAATAATGTGAACACGTGCAAACTGGAAGGGTGAATGCCTGTATTCTGGGTTTTCTGTCTAGGCAAGCACTTCGTATACATCTCATCAGACGCGAGACCAGTTGTGCTTACCTGGGAATTCTTGGGATGAAAGTTCACTTATAGGCGAGCATGTCTTCGCGATACATTATTTTTGACCCATTTACTTTGATTAGTCATCATCTCATTTGTTTGCCTTAGGTAATAAACAAATGCTCGCAATTTTCATTCGTTACCATTCGGTATTGATCTTCCAATAAACCTTTCACTTGTTTCTTCATATGTCTTTCATTTTCTTCTAGAATGTCTCTTCCTCTCAGCACTGGTCAAACGTCCGAGCGAACAGCCAAATTTGTCCAGCAAATAGGCGAAGTGATTCAGAAGACTGTGGATCTAGGCATTTCCATGGCTCGTCTAAAAAATGAAGCCTCTCGTCTCGACAATGAAGCCACTCAAGAGCCACCAAAGGAAGCAGAAATCAAGCCAGCACCAAAATCAAGGAAGCGTAAGGCTTCAAAGAAACCCGCAGCAGTTACACCTAATCAAGCGGGACCTAGCCAGGTAGCGATGCCACCAGCTAGGAAGCCGTACTTGGGAGCTGCCCCAAAGTGCAAACGATGCAACCGTCATCATTCAAACCTCATACCCTGTTCCAAATGTACCTACTGTGGACGGAGGGGACATTTGATTAGCACATGCCGCTTTGCTATCTAGAACAAAGCTGTTGCAAATCTTGCTACTACCCAACTCCAAGTCAACCCTACTCAAGCTCGTTTTCCGCCTGGTACTTGCTACAACTGTGGCGAGACGAGCCATTTCAGGAACAACTGCCCGAAGATAGTCAGTGCAAATCCAACCCTTGGATGAGCATTCGGCTGAACAAAGGATGTTGCTGTCTTATGCCTTTGTTTCTTTTATTTTCGTGTATTGTGAAACAATATGTCTCGTTCATAAATAAAAGTTGTTGTTCACAATTCTGATATACAAGTATAATTACATGTGTTTATGGCATTTCCCTATAATACCTGTACTAAGGAACTATGTTCCTTACAAACTACCCTTGTGATTTTCTCTTTCAAATGATCGCTCATGATTCCCTCGAAAATTTTAAGTACTCGTTTCACTCTAAGAAACAAAGTACAGAAAATAAAGTGACATTATGAGTAATCATGCTCCTGCACATCTGTACCTTTAAATCCTTGGTTAGATAACTAAGGGTATTTTCAAATCTCATACCCATTACGTTTTGATTTTTCAACATATACCGTACAAGTATTTCAAAAACAATCTTCATAATCTCAAAACATTCATATAGTTTGAAAGCAAATTTTTCAAATGCATTGTCTATGTTATTTCAAAAACATTGGTTATGTTTTCAAAAACAACTTTCATAATTTCAAAATGTTTCATATAGTCTGAAAACAATATTAACACAGTACATTTTCTTATCAAGTGCATGATTTCGAAAAGCATCATTCATGTCTTTCAAAAACCTTATACATAATTTCAAAATTCATCTCTAATGATTTTAAAACATTTTTATAAATATACTTACCTAGTACACCTACTTTATAATTTCAAATGTATTATATATAAGGTTTCAAAAACATTGAACACATTTTTTTTAGAACCTCATGCATAGTTTTCAAAAATATTTTCCTCATACATTGACTTAGCCTTCAAATTCTGCTTCATATGTCGCCTTGACATATCTAGCATCTCAACTTCATAAGCATTCTTACTTCATGTTTTGACATAAGCACATCCAGTGCAAGGTTTCAAAACATCTTCAACTTCTAAAATCCATATGGGATCTTTTTGTCTTCACATTTAGACCCTTGTGGATGATTATCATTCAAATCAGAGTCCTTAATTGGATTCCTTATGTACCTTAATTCGAACATTTCGGTTCCTTATAATCGAAATCGAATTTTCTTTTTGAATCTTTCTATCTTTATAGCTAGATTCTAGATAACGTTTAAAGTACCAAATGAACTCCATGAAATGGGTTCCTAGTGTGCTTTAAATGCATGTACGCAATTAACAAGACAAATTAACAAACAATTTTGTGGTTACGTGACTATGTGTTTATACACCTTGTGTTTTCTTATATGCATTTTTGTGTTTTTGGTATACTCTGGATATTCGTTATCCAAATCCTCGTAGAACCTTTCGTATCTTCATATGAGAGATTCGTAGAAGGATATTCAAAAAGGAACTACCTTAAATCCTTAATGGGCTTCTATGTAATAGTTAAGACCCTTGGATTATATAGTACCACTCCATGATTCATAAGAGACCCTTTTAGTGGTCTAGTCAAAAGATTGATTCACAATCTGGTTAAGAAAAATGACATCTAGTGATGTAGCTGGACAGACTCCGTGATAGTCTATTTAGATCATTTATTGATTAAATTAAAAGGACTCTAGGGCGGTCTAGTCACACTCATCACAGGATTGTTCATTTGGTTTTACCCTACACATTATAAAATGGACTGTGTGAACTATGCAAGGAATTGTCTAATTATGGACGCGTACATAATTATGAGATTTAGTGCACGGTAACCACAGTAAGAATTATTACGTGTAAGAACCGATAGCGACAACAATGACAGAATGAGAGCGATGTAATGGAGGTACGGTGGATGCACCAATGACGCTTCATATACTTGTATATAAGTATCCCTCTTACATTGCAATCATGATGCTATTAAAGTTACTAGAAGTTCAGAACCCTAACCAACGTTGTTCGATCTTTTCAACTTCATGTTTTTCAAGCTCTCGTAAGTTTCCTCTAAATGAATTTCGGGACGAAATTTCCTAAAGTAGGGGAGACTGTAACACCTGTGCCTCCACGGCCATCAAACAAATACCAAACCAATGAAATATTTTATTTCATACTTGGGATTTGTAAAAATATGTGTATCATTTGCACATATCAATTTTTGTTCAATTCCAAACTCTAAATCACTTTCTGGAAGGTTATACGCGCACCGATGCGTAAATATAACCAGTTTAAATGCAACAAACACTCCGGAATAGTGACTTTGGCTTAACATACCTTAAATAACCTTTACATAACTTAGAAATAAGTTTTGAAGGCTTTGGTATGGCAAAAACAAGCTATTTCGTCTACAGGGACTAAATTTGACAAACTGCGAAAGTATGCCAATCGGAACTGTAACAGACATTCCGGAACATGACCATAAGTTAAACACACCATAAATATCCTTTACATAGCTTAGAAATAGGCTTTGAGGGGTTCGGTGTGCTAAAATAAACTTTTGGGTCATTCAGGGACTAAAAGTGTCAAAAAGTGCACAAGTTTGCACTTTCGCGCATAACTCACGTTCTGAATACCTCCGGACATCCAAAAATTTATGTAAGCATGACTATATTTTATTTTAATGTTTGGCATAAGAAAAATCCATTCGTCGCGTCATTTGGATCGTTTTTCGCGCTTATGCGCATTCCGTCGTAATTAAGCGAACATCGCGTTCGTACGATCAAACAAACTGACATCTGACATATTTTTGAGCATGTTTCAAGTCCAAAATGTTTAGGAAACATTTTAGGGCCTTAAAGTTGGCTTTACGGGCCTTAGAAGTGTCGAAAATGGCTTAAAACATCAACAGGGACTGAAACTGTAATTCTGCAAACTTATATCTGATCTGCAACTCTCAGGCGGCCCGCCTGAGTTTATGTACATCCTGAAGCGGGCCGCGTCCGACCTTCTGACCAGGTTAACTGCATTTAACAGCAGTTTACAGCTGTTTAATCCTCCACCACATACTCACACTTGTCTAGTCAGCTGATAAGAACTCATTTTTAGTCACCACAACTTTGTGACATATGTACGGATGAGATTTGAGCACGGTTTCCATGAAACGATCTCAACGGTGGTCCGAACACTATATATACCCATCCACCCCCATTGCAAAAATCACTAGAATCTTGATTTGAGGAGCTCTAAGTTGAAACTATTGTTTCATACCTGAGCTACTCGGATCGAGGTTAGCATTCGGGGACCCTTCGTAAGTATTCTTTCATTATTTTATTGCTTTTCGAGTCCGAAAGTTAAACTTTGTTTGACTTTCAGCGTTGACCAGCTTATGGTCAATGCGAAGTTCGTTTGAACTTCGCAACGTGATTGTAATCACGATGGTTATAGTCCCTTGGGACTATGCCTACTGATTACCACGTTGTCTAGGGTCGTAGGGTAAGCGATCTGATAAATCGCTTATACCTTCGAACCCGACCCATTTGGTCGATCATTAGGATCCGACCAAACACATTAGGTGACCATAGTAGGTAGGGAATAACCTTCCAAGGTTATACCCTATGGTCACATCGTTTGAGTAGTTGTATGATAGGTAGTTTATATGCCTTAGGTAAATTACCAGAATACCCTTTTCATGTATAATTGGTAATTTAGCATATGTAACCTAAAATTTTGTCACATAACTGATTATGTAACATGTTTAGGGATATAACACTTGTCATAGGACTAGTTAGTCGGTCCGAACGCGTTTCACGCGAACGACGCGTTAAAGTAGCATAAGCTACCTAAACGGGTCGTAATGGGTCGTAAGCACTTAGGTTAAGTTTCATTTAGTGTGTAGGCTTTGCTAAACCATATCACATGAGTTCCTACACTCATTTGGTTTATAAACCCTCATGCTACCCAGTCTTCCGATTTAGGTCCGGTTAATTAACATAGTTACCTATATTAGGTGCCGTTTGATTCCGTGATCTCTAGCATTGCTTGGTGGTTATCATTGGACTTCTGAGCAATCTCAAGTGAGTACATAGAACCCCTCTTCTACTGTTTTCCAAACATTTTGGGGTGGAACACATGTGCCTACTTGTTACTTTCATGCCTTTCATGCTTTCATATCATATACTTGCTATGTTCATTAGTACACTTATAGTACATGATTTCATTGTGTTTATGCTAGGTGTGCCCATTGTGTGCATTACTTAGTACATCGTTTTACATTACATTTCATGCTAGGTGTGCCCACTGTGTGCATTACTTAGTACATCGTTTTACATAACATTTCATGCTAGGTGTGCCCATTGTGTGCATTACTTAGTACATCGTTTTACCTCACATTTCACGCTACGTATGTTCATTTGATTACATACTTAGTGCATCGTTTACACATGCTTACATTTTTGGTAAGACATTTGGTTTGTTTAAATGGGACAATACATTCATTAACATTAGCTACGCCGTTCGTTAGTAGGTAGTGGTACCATAGGAATTGACAACTCCCGTTCCTGAAATCCCGGGTTGGTGGGGATTGGAAGGAATGACCGAATTCGATATACAGAAGCACAGATAGACCTTTAATTTGTTTAAGGGTTTATCGCCACAGTTTCAAGGCTTGGATGTATGCATTTTCACAACACCACATAGATGTTTGTATCAGTACAGCATGCATTTCCACAAGACATGACATTGATTTAAACCATGTTTTACTTCAATATATTGTTTTGTGCATTTTTCCTATGGCTTAATGGATATATTTATATATATATATATATATATATATTTCATAAGCATTCTAGCATTCTTACTTCATAAGCATTCTTACTTCATGTTTTGACATAAGCACATCCAGTGCAAGGTTTCAAAACATCTTCAACTTCTAAAATCCATATGGGATCTTTTTGTCTTCACATTTAGACCCTTGTGGATGATTATCATTCAAATCAGAGTCCTTAATTGGATTCCTTATGTACCTTAATTCGAACATTTCGGTTCCTTATAATCGAAATCGAATTTTCTTTTTGAATCTTTCTATCTTTATAGCTAGATTCTTGATAACGTTTAAAGTACCAAATGAACTCCATGAAATGGGTTCCTAGTGTGCTTTAAATGCATGTACGCAATTAACAAGACAAATTAACAAACAATTTTGTGGTTACGTGACTATGTGTTTATACACCTATGTACTCGCCGGCATTTTTATGCTGACGTACCTATTTTCACATGTGTTTCAGGAAATGAAGCATAGGTTTGATCAAGATACACTTAGGCGGACTTGGGCCTTAGTGACAATAAAAGATGGAAGACTAGTTAATTTTGTTATATTTCTTTGATTGTAAAGACATTGTAACTATGTTATTCAATAAAACAATACTTCAATTTCCATGTGTTATGAAACAATGATTCTGTTACAACACTCCCCGATGTTTCCGCCACGTTTTGTTGTTTTACGTGGTCGGGGTGTGACAGAAAAGTTGGTATCAGAGCTCATGGTTATAGGGAATTAGGTTATTAGTAACACTTTGACCTAGTCTATAACCTTTCTAGGACCCTAACGCGAGTTTACTTGCGTTTAGTCATAAAACGATATTGTCACCTATCCTTAGGCGACAACCACAACGAGAACATAAAATTCAAAACCGCTTTGAAAACTAATCATCTGTTCTAGGATGATTGATTACTAGGTTTTGAACCCTCTATTGTAAGGTTTTGAACTCTCTATTATATGGTTTTGAACCCCTTTGAGTTTTCAAAACCTCGTCAAGGTTTTGGGTTTTAAATAATGTGAACACGTGCAAACTGGAAGGGTGAATGCCTGTATTCTGGGTTTTCTGTCTAGGCAAGCACTTCGTATACATCTCATCAGACGCGAGACCAGTTGTGCTTACCTGGGAATTCTTGGGATGAGTGTTCACTTATAAGCGAGCATGTCTTCGCGATACATTATTTTTGACCCATTTACTTTGATTAGTCATCATCTCATTTGTTTGCCTTAGGTAATAAACAAATGCTCGCAATTTTCATTCGTTACCATTCGGTATTGATCTTCCAATAAACCTTTCACTTGTTTCTTCATATGTCTTTCATTTTCTTCTAGAATGTCTCTTCCTCTCAGCACTGGTCAAACGTCCGAGCGAACAGCAAAATTTGTCCAGCAAATAGGCGAAGTGATTCAGAAGACTGTGGATCTAGGCATTTCCATGGCTCGTCTCAACAATGAAGCCTCTCGTCTCGACAATGAAGCCACTCAAGAGCCACCAAAGGAAGCAGAAATCAAGCCAGCACCAAAATCAAGGAAGCGTAAGGCTTCAAAGAAACCCGCAGCAGTTACACCTAATCAAGCGGGACCTAGCCAGGTAGCGATGCCACCAGCTAGGAAGCCGTACTTGGGAGCTGCCCCAAAGTGCAAACGATGCAACCGTCATCATTCAAACCTCATACCCTGTTCCAAATGTACCTACTGTGGACGGAGGGGACATTTGATTAGCACATGCCGCTTTGCTATCCAGAACAAAGCTGTTGCAAATCTTGCTACTACCCAACTCCAAGTCAACCCTACTCAAGCTCGTTTTCCGCCTGGTACTTGCTACAACTGTGGCGAGACGAGCCATTTCAGGAACAACTGCCCGAAGATAGTCAGTGCAAATCCAACCCTTGGATGAGCATTCGGCTGAACAAAGGATGTTGCTGTCTTATGCCTTTGTTTCTTTTGTTTTCGTGTATTGTGAAACAAGATGTCTCGTTCATAAATAAAAGTTGTTCACAATTCTGATATACAAGTATAATTACATGTGTTTATGGCATTTCCCTATAATACCTGTACTAAGGAACTATGTTCCTTACAAACTACCCTTGTGATTTTCTCTTTCAAATGATCGCTCATGATTCCCTCGAAAATTTTAAGTACTCGTTACACTCTAAGAAACAAAGTACAGAAAATAAAGTGACATTATGAGTAATCATGCTCCTGCACACCTGTACCTTTAAATCCTTGGTTAGATAACTAAGGGTATTTTCAAATCTCGTACCCATTACGTTTTGATTTTTCAACATATACCGTACAAGTATTTCAAAAACAATCTTCATAATCTCAAAACATTTCATATAGTTTGAAAGCAAATTTTTCAAATGCATTGTCTATGTTATTTCAAAAACATTGGTTATGTTTTCAAAAACAACTTTCATAATTTCAAAATGTTTCATATAGTCTGAAAACAATATTAACACAGTACATTTTCTTATCAAGTGCATGATTTCGAAAAGCATCATTCATGTCTTTCAAAAACCTTATACATAATTTCAAAATTCATCTCGCATGATTTTAAAACATTTTTATAAATATACTTACCTAGTACACCTACTTTATAATTTCAAATGTATTATATATAAGGTTTCAAAAACATTGAACACATTTTTTTTAGAACCTCATGCATAGTTTTCAAAAATATTTTCCTCATACATTGACTTAGCCTTCAAATTCTGCTTCATATGTCGCCTTGACATATCTAGCATCTCAACTTCATAAGCATTCTTACTTCATGTTTTGACATAAGCACATCCAGTGCAAGGTTTCAAAACATCTTCAACTTCTAAAATCCATATGGGATCTTTTTGTCTTCACATTTAGACCCTTGTGGATGATTATCATTCAAATCAGAGTCCTTAATTGGATTCCTTATGTACCTTAATTCGAACATTTCGGTTCCTTATAATCGAAAACGAATTTTCTTTTTGAATCTTTCTATATTTATAGCTAGATTCTTGATAACGTTTAAAGTACCAAATGAACTCCATGAAATGGGTTCCTAGTGTGATTTAAATGCATGTACGCAATTAACAAGACAAATTAACAAACAATTTTGTGGTTACGTGACTATGTGTTTATACACCTTGTGTTTTCTTATATGCATTTTTGTGTTTTTGGTATACTCTGGATATTCGTTATCCAAATCCTCGTAGAACCTTTCGTATCTTCATATGAGAGATTCGTAGAAGGATATATAAAAAGGAACTACCTTAAATCCTTAATGGGCTTCTATGTAATAGTTAAGACCCTTGGATTATATAGTACCACTCCATGATTCATAAGAGACCCTTTTAGTGGTCTAGTCAAAAGATTGATTCACAATCTGGTTAAAAAAAATGACATCTAGTGATGTAGCTGGACAGACTCCGTGATAGTCTATTTAGATCATTTATTGATTAAATTAAAAGGACTCTAGGGCGGTCTAGTCACACTCATCACAGGATTGTTCATTTGGTTTTACCCTACACATTATAAAATGGACTGTGTGAACTATGTAAGGAATTGTCTAATTATGGACGCGTACATAATTATGAGATTTAGTGCACGGTAACCACAGTAAGAATTATTACGTGTAAGAACCGATAGCGACAACAATGACAGAATGAGAGCGATGTAATGGAGGTACGGTGGACGCACCAATGACGCTTCATATACTTGTATATAAGTATCCCTCTTACATTGCAATAATGATGCTATTAAAGTTACTAGAAGTTCAGAACCCTAACCAACGTTGTTCGATCTTTTCAACTTCATATTTTTCAAGCTCTCGCAAGTTTCCTCTAAATGAATTTCGGGACGAAATTTCCTAAAGTAGGGGAGACTGTAACACCTGTGCCTCCACGGCCATCAAACAAATACCAAACCAATGAAATATTGTATTTCATACTTGGGATTTGTAAAAATATGTGTATCATTTGCACATATCAATTTTTGTTCAATTCCAAACTCTAAATCACTTTCTGGAAGGTTATACGCGCACCGATGCGTAAATATAACCAGTTTAAATGCAAAAAACACTCCGGAATAGTGACTTTGGCTTAACATACCTTAAATAACCTTTACATAACTTAGAAATAAGTTTTGAAGGCTTTGGTATGGCAAAAACAAGCTATTTCGTCTACAGGGACTAAATTTGACAAACTGCGAAAGTATGCCAATCTGAAGTGTAACAGACATTCCGGAACATGACCATAAGTTAAAAACACCATAAATATCCTTTACATAGCTTAGAAATAGGCTTTGAGGGGTTCGGTGTGCTAAAATAAACTTTTGGGTCATTCAGGGACTAAAAGTGTCAAAAAGTGCACAAGTTTGCACTTTCGCGCATAACTCACGTTCTGAATACCTCCGGACATCCAAAAATTTATGTATGCATGACTATATTTTATTTTAATGTTTGGCATAAGAAAAATCCATTCGTCGCGTCATTTGGATCGTTTTTCGCGCTTATGCGCATTCCGTCGTAATTAAGCGAACATCGCGTTCGTACGATCAAACAAACTGACATCCGACATATTTTTGAGCATGTTTCAGGTCCACAATGTTTAGGAAACATTTTAGGGCCTTAAAGTTGGCTTTACGGGCCTTAGAAGTGTCGAAAATGGCTTAAAACATCAACAGGGACTGAAACTGTAATTCTGCAAACTTATATCTGATCTGCAACTCTCAGGCGGCCCGCCTGAGTTTATGTACATCCTGAAGCGGGCCGCGTCCGACCTTCTAACCAAGTTAACTGCATTTAACAGCAGTTTGCAGCTGTTTAATCCTCCACCACATACTCACACTTGTCTAGTCAGCTGATAAGAACTCATTTTTAGTCACCACAACTTTGTGACATATGTACGGATGAGATTCGAGCACAGTTTCCAAGAAACGATCTCAACGGTGGTCCGAACACTATATATACCCATCCACCCCCATTGCAAAAATCACTAGAATCTTGATTTGAGGAGCTCTAAGTTGAAACTATTGTTTCATACCTGAGCTACTCGGATCGAGGTTAGCATTCGGGGACCCTTCGTAAGTATTCTTTCGTTCTTTTATTGCTTTTCGAGTCCGAAAGTCAAACTTTGTTTGACTTTTAGCGTTGACCAGCTTATGGTCAATACGAAGTTCGTTTGAACTTCGCAACGTGATTGTAATCACGATGGTTATAGTCCCTTGGGACTATGCCTACTGATTACCACGTTGTCTAGGGTCGTAGGGTAAGCGATCTGATAAATCGCTTATACCTTCGAACCCGACCCATTTGGTCGATCATTAGGATCCGACCAAACACATTAGGTGACCATAGTAGGTAGGGAATAACCTTCCAAGGTTATACCCTATGGTCACATCGTTTGAGTAGTTGTATGATAGGTAGTTTATATGCTTTAGGTAAATTACCAGAATACCCTTTTCATGTATAATTGGTAATTTAGCATATGTAACCTAAAATTTTGTCACATAACTGATTATGTAACATGTTTAGGCATATAACACTTGTCATAGGACTAGTTAGACGGTCCGAACGCGTTTCACGCGAACGACGCGTTAAAGTAGCATAAGCTACCTAAACGGGTCGTAATGGGTCGTAAGCACTTAGGTTAAGTTTCATTTAGTGTGTAGGCTTTGCTAAACCATATCACATGAGTTCCTACACTCATTTGGTTTATAAACCCTCATGCTACCCAGTCTTCCGATTTAGGTCCGGTTAATTAACATAGTTACCTATATTAGGTGCCGTTTGATTCCGTGATCTCTAGCATTGCTTGGTGGTTATCATTGGACTTCTGAGCAATCTCAAGTGAGTACATAGAACCCCTCTTCTACTGTTTTCCAAACATTTTGGGGTGGAACACATGTGCCTACTTGTTACTTTCATGCCTTTCATGCTTTCATATCATATACTTGCTATGTTCATTAGTACACTTATAGTACATGATTTCATTGTGTTTATGCTAGGTGTGCCCATTGTGTGCATTACTTAGTACATCGTTTTACATTACATTTCATGCTAGGTGTGCCCACTGTGTGCATTACTTAGTACATCGTTTTACATTACATTTCATGCTAGGTGTGCCCATTGTGTGCATTACTTAGTACATCGTTTTACCTCACATTTCACGCTACGTATGTTCATTTGATTACATACTTAGTGCATCGTTTACACATGCTTACATGTTTGGTATGACATTTGGTTTGTTTAAATGGGACAATACATTCATTAACATTAGCTACGCCGTTCGTTAGTAGGTAGTGGTACCATAGGAATTGACAACTCCCGTTCCTGAAATCCCGGGTTGGTGGGGATTGGAAGGAATGACCGAATTCGATATACAGAAGCACAGATAGACCTTTAATTTGTTTAAGGGTTTATCACCACAGTCTCAAGGCTTGGATGTATGCATTTTCACAACACCACATAGATGTTTGTATCAGTACAGCATGCATTTCCACAAGACATGACATTGATTTAAACCATGTTTTACTTCAATATATTGTTTTGTGCATTTTTCCTATGGCTTAATGGATATATTTATATATATATATATATATATATTTCATAAGCATTCTAGCATTCTTACTTCATAAGCATTCTTACTTCATGTTTTGACATAAGCACATCCAGTGCAAGGTTTCAAAACATCTTCAACTTCTAAAATCCATATGGGATCTTTTTGTCTTCACATTTAGACCCTTGTGGATGATTATCATTCAAATCAGAGTCCTTAATTGGATTCCTTATGTACCTTAATTCGAACATTTCGGTTCCTTATAATCGAAATCGAATTTTCTTTTTGAATCTTTCTATCTTTATAGCTAGATTCTTGATAACGTTTAAAGTACCAAATGAACTCCATGAAATGGGTTCCTAGTGTGCTTTAAATGCATGTACGCAATTAACAAGACAAATTAACAAACAATTTTGTGGTTACGTGACTATGTGTTTATACACCTATGTACTCGCCGGCATTTTTATGCTGACGTACCTATTTTCACATGTGTTTCAGGAAATGAAGCATAGGTTTGATCAAGATACACTTAGGCGGACTTGGGCCTTAGTGACAATAAAAGATGGAAGACTAGTTAATTTTGTTATATTTCTTTGATTGTAAAGACATTGTAACTATGTTATTCAATAAAACAATACTTCAATTTCCATGTGTTATGAAACAATGATTCTGTTACAACACTCCCCGATGTTTCCGCCACGTTTTGTTGTTTTACGTGGTCGGGGTGTGACAGTATTTGTAACAGCCTTTTAGAGTTCCATAGGTGTCTTCACGAGATGGGTCGGGAGTCCTGTTCGGTTTCTCTTAGGGTTTAGTAGTTGAAGATCCCAGTTCCATAGCACATTAGTATTCGAGGTAATATTTGGGATTCCAGCCTAGGTAGTTATTTGTCATCACTGATTTCAACCCTAGTCTAATTCGTGTTTGAGTTTATTCTCGTTAGTTCACTTTAATTAATTGAAATTTAGGATTTTAGAAACCTCCCCTCTCTCAAAAACATAAAATCAATTTAGTCATGTCAGTCTGTTAAGTCTATTGAGTCTAGTTTACACAGTCTAAAGAGTCTCGTGGGTTCGATATCCGGACTTACTTAGCTTTACTAGAGTCGACCGGTTCACTTGTCGGTTAGTAGTGTAGTCGAGTCTTAGAGAGTCTAGAGTAAAACTTAGGTTAATTTAGTTAATTTTTATTAAACTACTTTTAGCACATCAATTATTAGTATGTTATCGCATGTGTCAGACCCAGTCATACGCGAAAGCACGAGGTGTGATCGTGATTGATTCTCATTGCATACGAATTAGCAAAAATACTAAATGATTTAAAATAAACTCAAAATGTCATTCATAAGTTTCAAACATAAACATGAGTTAACCAAAGTGTTTACATCACTTGAAGCTAAACCAAGTTTTAAAAGTCTACAACATTGTTCAAGTTCTAAAAGATAAAGGATTTGTTCCTCAAATCACCGCAAGGAGACGAGATATGATGAACAACCCAGCAAAAGAAGCATGGAGTTAGGACGCATGACATCTTGAAGCAAAAACCCGCAAAGTTTTCCACTAATTTCCTGAAACACATGTAAGTTTGAAAAACGTCAACAAAGTTGGTGAAATCATGCAGTTAATTTGTATTAAATGTATATTTGTAAAATGTGAGATGTAATTGTATGAAAAATGGTATGTAAACGTAAATGAAATCGTGATCATTAATGTTTCGCGAGGACGTTAATATGTGTGATGACATAGGAAGCAATCCAAACCTTGACGATTTTCGTGCCGATTACCCTTCGACTGGAACACAAAAGCACTCTTCCGTGTGGGTCAATGTGGACCCAGAGTGGGGCTCGTCAAAACCCAATAGATCTACCCTTTCCGTTCCTTGGTCTAAACTTAGATTAATGGTGCTTAAGTACAACCCTATTCGCTCATGATCTAGTTGTTTCATTCCCTTAGTCTAGCATCATATGTACATGTATTTCCCCAAAAAGTTTAGAAAACTAGAAAACGTTTAAAAGAGGGGACTTGAACTCACTGATTTGCGTCTTGATGCCTAATAACTTCACTGGTACTCCTCTTGGTTCGCGACGTAACCTATACGTATTCTAAATATGTTAACCACCTAACCTTACGATTACTATGTATAAGTTATCCATCTTGTTTATGTATTTGCTTTGTCTTAGGCGTATATGTTCTAGAGTAATTATTATATAATTTTCAAAATACATATAGTTTTGTATACTTGTGAGTTGTGTTAACGGATTTAGTTCCTCTTGCGGCTTCGTGCCTCGCACGAGTAAGATGTGCATGTCCGAGACATGTGTGGGTCGTGCCCATTGTAGTCGGGTCTCACCCGTTCGTCGCGTTATCGTTATTTTAAATTGTATTTTATATTTGTAAATATATATATATATATATATATATATATTCTCAAATGAAATAAAGAGTGAATTGTCAAAATGGTCCCTGAAGTTTGGTCACTTTTGCCACTTTAGTCCAAAACTCAAACTTTTTGAATCTGGGTCTCTGTGGTTTCAATTTTGTTGCCATTTTCATCCAAAAGCAAAATCCTGTCAGATTTTTCAGTTAATATCCAGTTTTTTTTTCTTTTTCCTCCCTTTTAATGAAGGGGCAAAATGGTCAGATTTTTTTAATTTGTTATAATAAAACCTTAACCCATTATGCCCTTCATTAAAAGGGAGGAAAAAGACAGAAAACCTGGATGTTAACTGAAAAATCTGACCAGATTTTGATTTTAGATGAAAATAGAAACAAAATTGAAACCACAGGGACCAAGATTCAAAAGGTTTGAGTTTTGGACTAATGTGGCAACAGTGACCAAACCTTAGGGACCATCTTGGCAGTTTTGTCATGATGTGCATTAGGTGTAATATATTTTTAATGTATATTTTAAGCCTTTTACACTTTTTTGCAAAATTTTAAATTTATAAAACACGATATTTACTAACACTAAACACACATATGGGCAAGTGCACCCATCGTGGACGTAGTATAGTGTTGGTAAGATACCGAGGTCGTCCAAGGACACAAGAGCTCTTAGTACCTGTTTATCCTCAACGTCTAATCAAATCAAAAGTTAGAAAAAGGTTTTTTAAACTAGAAAAATAAAACTAACTAAAATGCTGAAAAATAAAATAAAAATAAAAACAGATAGACAAGATGAATCACTTGGATCCGACTCGTGTGTAGTGTAACCTTTGATTATTTCCGCACTTTTGTACTTTTTAAGAGATTATCTTAGTTATTGTAGTAGGCCCCTCTTTTGAAGGTGACGTTACCCTCAACCCAGTAGTTTGAGTCAGCAAGGATACAATCCTAAAGGGTCGGATTATTGAAAGATAATTAATTAAGTTATTAATGCATAATGTGCTAGTCCCCTCTTTTGAAGGTGATGTTACCCTTGGCTAAGTAGTCTGAGTCAGCAGGGATACAGTCCTAAGTAGCCGGGTTAAAGTTTTAATAGTAGCTTACATATGAGGGGATCAAAGAGTTTGGACCCCCGCCATCCAATACCGGTGGGTATTGAAGGAGGTCCTACTAAATTTGACCCAGGTCCTTTGCAGGATCTATACACTGAACAATGGCAAGACTCTTACCAAACTGTTCCCTTAACCCCCGACCAGGTAGCCAAGGAGATATAGACCGTGGAGATATGAATGGTGAAAATCTTTTATTTTATATAGACAGTAAAATAATGCCAAGACACCACGGACAAACGATAAGGAAGAATCACCTTCAACATAAGAAACCAGTTATTAAAGTCATTAATACATAACCAAATAAAAAAGTGCGAAAAGATTAAAAATAAAAAGTATTACACTAAACACTTGTCTTCACCAAGTGATGTAAGAGACTTAGGCAAACATGGCCTTTGAATGTCAAGAACTCTTACGATCAATC